>JBAMIE010204506.1:0-10783 GCA_037177295.1 Kaempferia parviflora
CCCGATATGTTTCAAGTCTTTCTACGAGCATCGGGTCACTCTTGACCTACTTCAGGCCTGCTCTCAATATTATTCAAGGTCACCCCACATGATATCTGGTCTAGACCATGGCTATGATATCAATTGTTGCGCAAAGGGAGGGGCAACACCTCTCAACCTCTAATCGCGGAAGAATATGAAGAGAGAAAGAGATTGCGCAGAGCAATGAGAGAAAGACGCACAAGAAAGAGCAAACATGAAGACGAACAAGAGTTACCATGGTTCGGCGGCATGCCTACTCCACAAAAACGGCCAAAGTTTTATTATAATTTTCTCTACACAAAAGAATGACATTCAATGATTCTTATAATACAATAGGTTTACAATGATCCCTATAAATATTGCCTAAACCCCATACCACCGTAATAAAATTCTGTTATGAAAAACTATAATAAAATTCTGTTATGAAAAACCGCAATTCTATTATGAAAAATCATAATAGAATTCTGTTACGATAAAACCTTAACAAATTTTTCTTCCAGGACATCCCTTGCATGGACGTTCATTCAGATATGAGCCGCAATGTAAAAATTTTGTACAACTTTCCTACTTGATTAGTCATGTGAAAAATGAAACTGAAACTTAACAAGTATAAGCAGTGGGTGACACCACAAGGCATAAACCATTTAATACATGTTTTTAGCATGCCAAATGATCCAATTTATCCTTTTCATTTTTCAATTTGTTTTGCCAAGATTACAAAAAATAAAAAGAGAAAACTCCTCCAAATATTAAACAACATTTATATCAAATATCACACCAATAATCAAAAAATTGAAGCAACACATATATCAACTATGCCAATATTCATCAAAGAGTATAAACATCATCTATTAATAAAAAATAAAAAATTTCATGAATAATTTAACCTAAAATAATTCAACATAAAATAATTCAACAAGATACAAAATAAGGGTTTGGATAAGATAACAGTATGTACTTGAGCAGATCACGAGAGGATCATGTGGGCCAATCCATATAATCAATACAGCTAGAATATTAGCAGGTAGTGAACAAACTGGCTTGTTTATCACCTTAACTCAATTTTGCTTAATCTGAACCTAATTTGCAGGTTGGTTATGTTCTGCTACTGGTTTGTTAATTTTGAGGAGAGAAAATACTGCATTGTTTTTTTTTTTTTGTTTTGCAAGAGAACTATTACATGGTATTTATGTGACTCAAACCCTAAACCTAATACATCAAATGGTGGACAAAACTCACGAGAGATACCCTAACAACACTAATACCATTAGCACTCCCTCTCAAGTTGAACATAGTTATTATATACGCTGAGCTTATTACATTAAGTAGAAAGGAAAATTGACTAGGGCATGACGATTGTGAAACTCAGAACATAATACTTGCATGCAAGCTAAACAAAGCTTTGAAAATAAGTGACAGACTATGCAGACATTTATCATTGACTTCAAATCAGTATAGAGAGAGGATGCAGAGAGATCCTAGGGACATGCCTCATGAGTAGGAATCTACTTCCAGGCATGCATACACCACATAGTGGACAAAAGAGAAGGAAAACCACGAGGGTCTTATGGGGGATGTAGAGGATGAAGAAAGACCTTAGGAGCAAGTCTCTTGAGCAGTCTTCTTTCTAGGAAACACATACAACAACACAACAAATTGAAGAAAGGAGAGGAGAGTACTCGATGAGGGTCTTAGGATCAGCAAATAAAAAGAGGAAAACACTAAAAAATATGAGGAGAAACAATAGGGTAAACAAGGCATGTTGGATCTTGGAGGAACCACCTTTGCTTGCATAAGCATCAGAATCCAATCATAAATGGGTTTTCCATACTTTCCAAGAAGTAGAAAACTTCACATGTGGAGGTAAATAGGAGTGTAAAATTCGGGTGGGTCGGGTGAGTTTGGTCAGGTCGGGTCGAAGCAAGAATATTACAAAAAAAAATCCTCAACCTGAATCTAGCTCGAACCTGAAGACAATCTAAAAATTCTAAATCCGTACCTGAACTCGAATAACCCAACCATCCCGAATAACCCGACCATCCCGAATTTAAAACGGTTTTTTTTTACTATTTTCCCTATAATTCTTCATTTTTTCCTCAATACTTCATCATTATATACTAATCTTCTGCTATTAATCTATATGTACATCTTAATTTTCAAAATGAATTTGATTTAACCCCAAAAAATCCTAAATCCTAAACCCTAAATTCAGGTTAACCTGATCCTAACACAACCCAAAACCACCAACCTGAACCTAAAAATCCCCAACACTAACATGTTATTTTTTGGGTCGACTTGGGTTGGGTTGGTGGGTCGGGTTCATTTTTGACAACCCTAGAGGTAAAGCAACAGTGGTTGTGTAGCTGCATGGATGTTGAAGAGAGCATGAAAAGAGGGCTTCACGAGTTCAAGAAAGAAGAAATTTACTTAAAGGAAGAAAATGCTCATATGCAGTGAGAGAGATGTGACTTGACTACAGCATGGAGATAAGAAGAAGGGCTCTATTTATGTCACTCAGGAGAGGCAGGAGTGTGATTCAAATAGATGGTAGAAATTGGCTATTAATTCGTAGGAGGGTTCTACTCATAGATCTGCTCGATGAGTCATCTTTGATATGGTTCGAATTGGTTCCTGGCATTGCTGTTCCCGATGGGAAGAAGAGGAGCAAAGTTCAAAGGGAAGAAGTGTGAAACACCCAGGAAAAAGAGATGTGGATGATGGTGTGGTCTCTACTTTTCTTGGAGGAGTATGGTATCAAATAATTAGAGTTTTACGAGTCTGAATAATGCGAGATCGAAGAGGATGAGGAGAGGTTATTGTCGAGATAGGTAGCTTCCCTCTAAGTGGGGTTAGTGTGGAGGAGAAGAGGGGCTTTGATGCTGCGTTAATTTTGAGAAAAGAAAATATTGTGTTACTTTTTTTTTTTTGTAAGAGAATTATTACATGGTTTTTCTTTTTCTACGACTTAATCATAGCACAAACCCTAAATCTAATACACCTAATGTGGGATTAAAAGCACAACACATCTAATAACTGCAATATCTTTAACATAGTTCATGCTAACTTTTTTGTTCTTGCGTGCCAATTTTTAGGTATTAACATCAGAACTCATGTTTTTCTTTATGTCAGGCTAGTTATATGATAAAATAGTTTGCCTCTTCTTTAAGTTAGGCTAGTTATATGATAAAATAGTTTGCCTCTTCTGATTCATATGAGACCTAGAATTCCTTTCGTAGATTTCAGTTGCTATTCGATATTTTTAGAACTTGGAATGCATTTTCACTGTAATGCTTTAGAAATGTGATGAGGCCATCTCTCCCTGCATGTTTTCATGCAGTTTGAAATATGGTAAAATCAAATTGTTGATGCATATTTTATTATCCCTAGTTCAACTACAAAGAGTAATTTTCTCATGGCAATATCTTTTCAGGTGGTCCAAAGGCTGCGTGTGTTGGGTGTGCTGGCTTTGCAGCATTCTCAGTCGCAATTGAGAAGTTCCTTGATAGGCATTCATAAGCATGTGATACCAATCGATAAGTGAATTCAAATTGTTTTTGGCGGAAGTATCTTCCATAGCCTCTTCATGAACCAGCACAGTCCAGATTTTTTTGGCTTATATTTCTCATCTTCCAATTTTTCAAGCCGTCAGGCAAGAGAGATGGCGCCGAGTAGAGCTATTTATCCAAAATTTTCTCTTCATATTTGGTAATTTCTCATGTAGCTGAATAGTTGAGTTATACATAAGAAAGGAAAACTGTTATTGTGCTTCTCTTGTGATGATTTCCACATTATGCCCAGAAGCACGAGCAACGTCAATCATAAATAATTGAAATTTATGACTTTTATTTGAGAAGATTTCAAAATCCCTTATAAATTTTGTATGCCATTTCAGAATGCTCCTCAAGTTTTCAGGATCATCAAAATACTTTGCAAGTTTTGTAATGTGATTTCAAAATGCTTCCCTATTATGATGATCTTGTAGTGTTAAGAATGCAACAAATCTCCCATTATTTAGCATAATTGGATATAGCTCACAAATACTCAATGCCATAAGATCATAGCGATGAAATGAGTTTCCATTGCATCTGGGAAACATGTCAACAATAAGGAAAATCTTTGGATATTTTGTGATTATTTCAGTGATTACAAAATTTGAGTTATAAGGAATTGCACAAATCCATACAGTAGAACCTAAACAACTCAAGGGTTTATGTAGCATATCAGGTACCTATGAATCAAATTTCCGCCGGCCAGCCTTACGTTTGTTTTGTTGGATCCGCGAAAGAATAGATTGTTTCTTAGGCTTGACACCGAAAAGGAAGTCCCGCAATGGTATGCTATTCTTACCTGGACAATTGTCCAAGCATTCAGCGAGCTGATTGTCCGACATAAATGGTTCAAAATTATCATAGAGCTTAGACAACTGATCCTCAGTGTTAGCCTGAATCCTTCTGACTTGAGCTAGGGCCTCTTGAAGTTCGCTTGCAACCTTATTGTTCTCTTGTTTCATGTTCATTACTTCACCTTGAAGTCTTGCAGCTTGAAAAGGAGTGAATAGGGCTTCTCTAAAATGCGAATTAGAGTTCAGAACATTCGATATCTCTTCTTGCATATTACAAAAAGATGAGAACCTATTTTGTAGATCCCCATTTAAAAGCTCCCCTTGTTCCAACCATACTTGCAGCTCAGTCTTCAATTCTCTGAGTCTTGTAGTAATCTGACTTGTTTCAGTTTTAACATCACGATCACAATTGGCAACATCAGTGCACTCTTGTTGATTGTTGTCTGTTAACTTGTTAATATCAACTTTTAGTTCTTTATATTTGACTCTGAAGCCCTGTATATGTTGGAATGCTATACTGAACTTGAGCCAAAATTCTAATCTTTCGTCAAGTAGAGAATCAATTTCCCTTCGGAACTTTTCTTCGACTGGTGAAACAACAATCCTGGACTCACTGATGCACCTCGCATTGATGCCTTCTCCATGGGGTTTCTTAGTTTCTTTAAAGTCAACTGATGAATATCTTCTAGGCTCATAATTGCGCTGTGAACTAGTGGCCCGCTGTACTTGAGATTTGACAATTGAATCTGTTAATGCAGATTTAGGGGTCTGACCTGCAGGAAGCTCAGCAGTGGAGTTCTCCGTACCGAGCATTGAGTTTGATGTGACTTCAAGCTTTTGTTGCCTATCCAAAGAATTTTCAACAGTGGCAATATCACTCTCAAGGTAGCCTTTAGAACTTTTCTCAATAGAAGTTTCTTCAACAGTGGCAGTATCATCCTTGAGGTAGCAATTAGAACTTTTCTCAACAGATGGCCTCAGTTGTCGTAGGGAATGTATCTCCTCGTCTTTCGTTGCAATCTCATCCTTCAATTCACCTATCAGAACCATGGTCTCTTGAATATACTCTTCATTGTTTTTCTCTACTTCAGAGAGCCTTCTCTTTGTCTCATCGCAGTTTTGCAAGATAGATGTGAATTCAGCAAGTAATATATGTTCTTTACCTTCTATACCATTCTTTATTAATTGCTTCAATCTATGAGTATCCTCGCTTTCATCAAGTGTGATTCCGGCATCATCAATTCTTTCGGAAGGAATTTCACTTTGGGAATTTGCTTGCGTCTCAGTAGTATCAGGTATTTCAGCCACTGCATTATCCTCACCCTTTTTCATCTGCTCAGTATCAACAAAAGCGTCATCTTCCTCTGAGGATGAATCCCCGCTATGAAACTGAATCACCTTCAAAATACCATCAAGACTATGCCAGGCTTCCCTGCAGTTTTCAAGGAAGTTTGTTTCCTCATCTTGAACCACTTTCTGAATCGCATCAACTTTGCTTACCTCCTCTTCGGCCTCCTTCAATCTATTTGACATCTCATCTGACTCATGAGCCCGACCTGTTTGCTCCTCCCCTTCCAATGTTTGTATGCATTTGTCAAGCTCATCATTTTCAGATTTTAATCGATCAATTTGTAAAGTCTGTGATGAAACTGTTAGTTCCAGTGTGATGACTTTATTAGCAAGCTCTTCAATCTTTTCTGTAATTTCTATCACAAGACTTTCTGGGTCCGTTTCGAAATGTTCCTTAATCTTCCCGCGCACCAACTGCAACATGTTCATTGCCTTGTCTAAAGGAGCTTCTTTTACCAAGTTTTCAGCTGCCAAACTTGTCTCCGACTCTGTCTCTGTACTTTCTGTCTCGGTTCGTCCAACCTCACGCTTGAGAACCTTGAGCTTCTCTTTCGCGAGCTTGCTTCTCTCAGACTGCACTTTTGTTTGTTCGTACAACTTCTTTCGCTTTTCCTGTAACTTCCCAATTGTATCCTCACAAGATTGAAAAACTGTTTGAGTCATCAAGGTCCGAGCTTCATTATCTTCGATCATCGCGGTCGTGTCAAACTCTTGCTGCAGATCGCAAACTTTTTGGTGCATCTCCATGATTTGCTTCTCGACCTCCCAATATTTAGCTATCCCCAACTCATACGAACTTTTGATAAATTCTTTCTCCGTCTGCAGAACCAGAATCCCCTTCTGAAGCTTGTTTATGTCTTCTCGCACCTTTTCCTTATCAACCGGTGCACTCTTTTTCTTCGATTTCTTCCCCGACGACTCGCTGTCTCTTTTCTTCTTCAGCAATCCCATGACTGTGCGCTTGTTGATTTTGTTCGGATTGATTGGGGTTATTGCTTTCGGAAGACCATCCTCATCCTCTAGCATGGCATACTGGACTCGATCGGGAAAGGAAGTTGATATCGTGTGGTTCGCCTTGTGTAATTCTCCCGAAATATGATCATATCGTTCAGCCAAAGCTCTGTATGATCTGTAGACATCTTCCACAAAACTTATTAGCTCCGGTCTTCGTTTGAAATACAACTCTGCGCGCTTAGCGAAAGAATCTGCATCTGGTTCAATGAGCTTCAGCATCTTCTTCACAGTATCTTCCATCTCTGTAAACAAGGTGTCGTTTCCACTATCATACAAGAGCATACAAATACCAACTCAAAGCATTATAGGGTAACCAATTAACTATGACTTCAACAACAAATGCTTATTTATTTATTTTCATGTTTTAAGGGATGTTCCTAACTAAATTCCTTAAGATTGTCTTAGAAAAATAAGCATTATATATTTGAAAGAAGTCTAATATGCACTTCAAAAATTGAGAGAAGGATGAGAAAAGTAAAGATGAAAACTAGTAAGATGAATAAGATTAGGCATATCTAAAAAATTTCCAATTTTTTTCTCACTAAGTTACAAAAAGTAATAAATAAACAAGAACATATAGGTTAGTTTGCTCATTTTTATAAAGTTGTTGTCTTGTAATTTGGAGGTCATAGGTTTGAATTGTGGAAATAGTCTTTTGTCATATTGGTGTGCACTGGCTTGTCTTTTATTTCTTATAATGACAAAGTTGATTATGATGTTAATTCCTATTTCATTTTATTTTGCATTGCCAAAAAGTCTCATTTTTATTTTATTTTATGTTTCACTTGGAACTAATTATAGAAAAATGGGAAGAAGTATGCTTTAATCTATTTTTTTTTTATGAAAAGAAAACACAAAGAATGTTTGCAATCTAGGTTATTACACAAATCTAATATACTTTTTATAAAAATCTGGACTTGGTTCGTGTTTTTTCCCCTAAAATTTAGTACAATATCTATAAAATATATAAAAATTTAGGATCCATTGAATTTCATCGACATCGATATTAATAGAAATAATCGAAGGCGAACCTTGGAGATTGACGTCGAGCCATTTTGATTGCTTCGCCCTAATGTGACTTGCTTTCCACCAGGAATACGCGTTGCTTGCGGCTCTTTGCAACATCTTTCTCTTCTATCTATGAGCTCTTCACCTTGTAACCCCTCTTCTTTCGAGGGGAAAGTAACTTTGAAGATGAAGAAGGAAAAGAAAGAGAACTAAGTAGAGGAAAATTCAAAAGAAAATTATTTGAAAATAAAGGATAAAACTAGAGAGAAGAACTTGAAATAGGACGAGATAAAAGATCAGGTCCTTCCATTGACCTCGCATTTGTCGCGAGTTAAAGAAGGAAAACGAAAGTAGAAATCAACACACATGGACTTCTTATGAGCAAGATAATAGATTTAGTCTATTTTTAAGCTTAGAAATCTACCATAAATGTGTTAATAGTTGATGAACATATTCATTTATCATTTCATTTAGCTTTACTTAAAAATATTTATAAAGTTGAGGTCATCAAATAAAGAATTTTTCTAAACTATCTCATAGGCATTCAATTTTAGATATTTTCTACGGTCTCAATACAATTTTATTTACAAAAAAAAAAAATCAATTCTCTGATAAAAGAATTAATATATTTTATAGTTTACAAAACAAATTAATTGGAGTTCAAACATAAAAGATAAAAATGACAGAATAAAAGAAACATAATTAAATATAAATATTATTAACAAGTTAAAACGACGCACTAGATATATAAATAGACCGTGGTGTAGGAATTAAGTCTTTAAACTACACTGTGAAGTCTTTATACTTTACATTTCCATTCGCTTAAATCACAATTGATATTTTGAATTAACATTTGGTCTAAGTGTTGATTTAGCTGGTAATTTAATCTCACAAAAGGCACATTTCATTATAGCATCGCTTAAGATAGAGATATCATAGTTTTATCATGCCAAAATTTAGCTTATTTCTTAAGTCGAGACAAAAACAACTTGATGAAGACGAATGAAGATTAAGATAAACATGGCAGTTTCACTATTGAACCCTGATTAAGCCTTGAGTTGAAGGCTTTGTTTTGAAACATTCAGACATCTGAACAGTGGTTCTCATCCCCACTTCCAAGCAATTGGGAAGTCGAAAAGGCAAGATTTGACACCATCCCATGTTCAATTCCTTGGATATAAAATCTTTTAGCTTAAATAAGATTGTAAATTAATCAAACATTTATGAATAAGTTTAGTCATATCTGTTCAACCTTTATAAGTTCAAATAAATGAATAAAGTTAAATAATTCATTAAATTAAATGAATAGGTTTGAATACCTCTATGTTTAATTTATTAATATTCATAAATAGAGATCGTGAATAAAGTTAAAGGGTAATAGATTTACTACAATGAAGCAGAGATCAATTTCTAATAGGTGTATACCCTCGGGAAAAACTCTTACCATTCTCTAACCACTTGGCGATTAGCTATAAGTTGACCCTGTGATATACCTCCCTTCACATAACCTGAGGATGGACTGTGAGGGACGTCTGAGGTAAGCATAATTGCCTTTTTACTACAATAAACAGAGATCGTGAATTTTTCTTGAATAATATTCATAAACAATATCCATGAATAAAATTTGTGAATCATGTTCATTAATATCCCGTAATAATCTGTGATTGTCGGGGATGGACCGACTAAGTTAAGCTTGTTAGGAAGGAGATTGGATTTGGTGTTGTAAGATAACACTCGGGAAGTGGAGTTAGAATTGTACAATATTCGGGAAATTAGGTTCGGAGTTATAAGGTGCTTGGGAATAGGAGTCAGAGTCAGAAGGTGCTTGGGAATTGGATTCATAATCCGAAGGTGCTCGAGAAACATCTTCAGACCCACGAGATATTCGAGAAGCATATCTAGACTTGAAAAGTGTTCAGGAGGTAGGCGCTGAGCCGAACAACAAAAGAAGTGTAGGTTTGGTTTGGTTTAGGGGGAAATAAAAGCAATTGATAAAGGTTATGTGGGCGGAGGTTTCGGGTGACCATTGTAAGGTAATAATGGTGGTGGGCGACCATTACAGAAGGAGAATATCAATGTCATAAAGGGTGTTGTTATGTAGTAACAACTATAACAGAAAAGTCATAATTAAGGAGGAGGTATGCTAATGCTAACTTTCATCCATTCTTCTCTCCCATTTCTATTATTTTTTGCTCTTGTTGTCTTACTTAAGCATCAAAGGGGCCTTTCAGGGCACCGTCTGACTTCGTGTTGATTCAATCGTATCATAATTGACGCTATCTATGAGGACTAGAGTTAAGATGTTGACGTTGTGACGGAGGGAGAAGGGAGATCTCACACCTCGCGGGATGAATGCAAAAATCAAAGTGGAACATGATCTCAAAGTCTTGCTTGAGGTTGGTCCTCTCTTTCTCCAAGACTGTAACCATTGCCTCATTCATCCGGTTGATTGAGGATGCTCTCCCTACTAGTTGATGTCGTATCCTCAACGTTGGATGCAAGGTCATTCTTCTCCTCCTTATTGATTGTTCGATGGTAGCACGTAACCATCACTTTTTCTGCAATGGGGCTATTGATACCTCTCCGGTCATGGTTGTTGCTATTTTCGTCGCTACCTCTATTGGGTCTCCTATCATGGCAAATTTTTGCTTAGAGTCATTTATGCCAATGCACAGTGGGATGGCTCTGATGCTCGTGACATTGATGTAGGATGTTTAATTTAACGAAAAAATATGAGGCATTTTGCGAAGGACCATATGAAATGAAAGGAATGCCACATGTAAACAACTTCTTGTGATGATGTTTGGTATTCATTAGATAAAACCCTTAGGATATGAAGATCATTCTAGATGTTGAAATCATCACTGAAGATGGGAAGAAATACTACTTAACAGATGATATGATGGATGATAATGTCAGCATACCCGAGCTCGAGTGGGATGTGGACACTAAATGACTACTCGGGCCCGAGCCAATGGGTTGCAGGAGCCGAAGGTTGCCTATGCTCGAATGGGAGCTCAACCCATTTTGGCCTTGAAGTCGGAGAGG
>JBAMIE010204532.1:0-10782 GCA_037177295.1 Kaempferia parviflora
CTCTCTGCATTGGGCATCCATGGCTCGCAACTCTACTTCGGTCTTGATCAAGATTGTTTTATTTTTCTGTTTGCTAAAATGCTATTCGTTAATAGTTTTATTGACATCTTTAGAAGTAATCTGGTTAAACCTTAATTATTTAAATCTTCTGTATCACTTTTCTGAAACTGACAAATCTCTTTTGTTTGTTTTTCATTGCAAAGTTTGAGAGATCGCTAACTGAAGATGGTAAATTAAAGACATGTAGATATCTTTGTAGCAAAATTTGAACTACGGTCAAGAAAACTACAATCAAGATATTGTGAAATCAATAAAATTGTTCTCACTTTCTTGTGTAGGTCGGAGAATCGGTTGACAAGTTGGACCACCGCATTCCTCCATCGTTCAAGGAGGCTTCATCAGTGGCCCTGTCGGCCGCTGGCGAGATCCGGCGCACCGGCCTAGTAAATTCTGCGAAAGGTCTCGCTCGCTCCGTGTACACCAAGTACGAGCCGGCTGCGGAGCAGATCGCACTCTCACTCTGGCGGTCGCTGAACCGCCTGCCCCTTGTCCCGCAGGTGGCCCACGTCGTCCTCCCTGCCGCTGCCAAACTCACCGAGAAGTACAACCAGGGCGTCACTTACTCCGCCGAGAAGGGTTACGCCTTCTCCGCCTATCTGCCCCTCGTTCCAACGCAGCGTATCATTCGCGTCTTCTCTGGTGAGGCCGTTGAGGCCGTTGCGCAGTGATGCCCTGACGTTTGAACTGCCCGTCACCGCGACGTGTCTTCGTGTTAGGTACCATCAATAAAGTTTCTTGTTCTTTTCTCTCCGTCTCTCCCTCTTTTCCTTGTTTGGTTTGTGAATGTGGGTTTTGTTTCGTTGTCTCCGATGGTATCCTGTTACAGTCTGTCTAATTATGCTTTAACCGGGGTGAAACTATTAATGCCATATATTTTCCGTACATATCGGGGTCTCTCTCACGCGCGCGCGGAGATTATCTTTATTATCGAGTAACTCATAACAAGCATTTTAAGTCCAAAAAACATAAATCTCAAGCATAGGTATTTAATCACATCTCTGGTGATTATCAAGAGGACCAAAAAACTAATCACATAGAAAATAAAAAAAAGGAAGACAGAGTTTCTTCAGATCCAGAATCCCAAGTAGCGCAGTAAGATAAGCTCCCTTAGTCTGGTCGGACAAAATTAATCAAGTAGTCGAGACCATAGACAATATCATACAGCATCAAGCCTATCCTTCCGCCAGCCCAACTACCAATTTGACTTCCCATCAGGTAACCAAATCTTCCTAGTCTTTGCTCTCCATGGAAGCCTCCTGCATAGGTCCCGATCAGAGTGCCGGTCCCTCTGAGGAATCCTTCCGTCATGGTTCCGCCAAAGTATATGGCTTCAAAGAAATCCCACCCGGATGATATGATTGGACCTGTAATACGTTCGGCCTTCCTGGATGCCTCCTTCGCGGCCTTTTTTCCTGCCTTCTGTGCTTGCTTGGCGGCCACACCGGCACGCAGCCCCCCTGTAACTGCCTCAGTTAGAGCTATCTGTGTTGCTTGTTCCCTCGTCCTTTCCACATGGGCATTTCTGATGTTGTATACGTAAAGCTTAACTCCCTCCTTGGCCACGCAGGCAAGACTTCCAGAACCCATATCGAAACAGTTCAAGAATGTGAACTTCCCACTTTTGGATGCAACCTCTTCGCCGACAAATTCCCTAAATTTCTCAGCTGCAAGCAAGCTCACACAAGATGCGATAAGAAATAAAGAAAAGACACTCATCTACTTCTTATTGATTACCTTTCAATGATATTTTCCATTAGCTACCTTATTCAATAGCTATCTATGTGACAAAAAAGCGAATCGCTCGCCCCCAGCGTCCCCGCCGACCCGTCCCAGAGCCAACACGGATGAGGTAAACCACGGGTGGCTAGTAGCCATAAGTGCAAATGGTTAAAACATGGGGGAGGTATATGCTCGGGCATGCCGAGATTCGACCTCTAGACCTCATGTGACAAACTCCCATGCCTTAACCATCACACCGCCCCGAGGGGAATTATTCAATAGCTATCTATGTACACAGCTAAATTGAATTTTCAAGCGTACCCCACTCCATTCTTATTCCTATTATCTTCGCATGTAAAACCTTGTGATGACCATCAATACAACATATCGGGCTGTATATTTTCTTTAATTTTCAACCCTAGGTAAAATCATATACGATACCAAGGATAACCAATTAAAAAGAGAACAAGGATAACCAGCAAAATCAAAATGATCAGTATCATGGGAATCATCTAAGTGAAATTAAAAAGGTAATAAGTGCAATGAGTTTGAATTGTTCAAAACTTGTCTCCATAATCAAATGGCTACCATGCAAATTCAAGAAAGAAGCCCTTAACCTAGAAGCCCAAGTTCGGATGAACTATCAATATATGATCACTTAGTCACGAATTCAGTGTGTTCATTGGCAATTAACCTCCAACTGACATACTCAATTTCTTACTCTAATGCTTTGGTTAGCATCCTTCAAGATACAAAATATATTCTTACCCTTCCAAAATTTGAACAAGCATCTTGAATAGGTATGGTAACCAAATATATATTGAGTGGCAGAGGAGGCAAAACAAAAGTGTTCTTTCAATGGTCGGTAAGGTTGGAAAAGGAAGGAATAGCCAATAAGTCCAAAACGTCATTCATGATTTCCCTTGCCTTTCCTAATTACTCTTCCCTCCTCGGTGATCCCCTCCTACCCTCTGTTTAACGCCCCGGCACTCCATTTTTTCAGCTTCTGGATACCCAAATCATAGACACGCCAATCACAGCTCCAGAAACAAAGTCTTTGGCCATGCCAAATTAGGTTAAGAATACATCAACTCCAAAGCGAGATGACCGAATCAAATCAAAGCGAGACAACCCAAACGGGATCGACAAAAGGCGTCCGATTTGTAGATTAAACAACGATTATGCCGGGGAGGAACTGACAAACGAGAGAAATTGGTAAAGAAGGGATCGAATGAAAGCGAACCTGTCATGCTGAGCGCTATTAAACAGGAAACAATGAGAAGGAGCCGAACTCGCCTCTTTTGGAGGTTCACCATCTTCACCAGCAGTGAGTTCGAACCCTAACTCCAACCTTGCCTCCCTTGATCGGAGGCGATTTGGAGGACGGACGCAGCGTGAGCACGAATGATTTTCCAACGAATTTTTCTCATCGGCAGGAAGACGATTTGGGTCTCCGCGATTGGAAGGACGAAGAAGAAGAAGGCGATCCGATCGTGATGACGTCTAGTTACTCGTTAATTAATTTGGTTGGCATGAAAAAAAGAAAAGTGTACTAATGTCTTTAACATAATAAAATTATAATTTTAAAATAAAAATTCATGATTCATTAAAAAATTAATATAAAATTAACAATTATCTCTCAGTAAAATAAAGAGAGAAAAAAAAAGGCTTTCCTTGTGGCCTCCATTTGGACACTGGTCTACTCGGGCCCAATGGATTATTGTTAGCCCCTAACCTGATGGTTCAACTAGACATGAAGATTAGGCGCTACTTCTATGATCCAACCTATTGGGTATGCGTGTAGACATACTAAGCAACAAACGTGGCAGTGCGCAGGGCGTTGCCCAAAGGCAAGGTATGTAGGAGGCATACTTGATAATCATCTGAGCTTGATATACGCGCAAGACATGCTTAGCAGCAGTGAGGATGTGGCAGTGCGCAGGGTACTGTCTAAGCCTAAGTCTTACTGGAGGAAGACTTGACAAATATCCTAGTCGGACATGCGCAGAAGACATGTTAAGGAACGACAAGGATTCTGATAGCACATAGGGTGTTGTCTAAGGACCAAGTCATTTAGGAAGCAGACTTGACATTCATCCTCCTTGGGAATGGGCACAAGCCATGCCAAGGAGCGATGAGAATATGACAGTGTGCCGAGCATTGTCTAAGTCCAAGTCTTGCAGGAGACAGACTTGACAAATGTCTGAGCCGGGCATGTGCATAGGGCATGCTGACTAGTGATGAAGGATTCAGGTGTTGCACAGGGCACTGCCCAAGCCCAAGTCATGCTGGAGGACAGACTTTCACAGCTTCTCGTCCCTTGGAAGCGCCGAGCCTGTCGACTCGTTTCCCACACCTTCCTTCTCTTCCGCCTTATCTTTCACTCAACTTCTTGTGTTCCTAAGTTCCTGCACACTTAGAAACAACAAGACCTAACCTAACTTGGTTGATCACATCAAAATTAACTTGAGTCATTAACACACTAGGCGTGCAGACAAACCTTGGAGTGGTGCCTAAGTAGCCGAACCGTGGTGAGGCACAAGGCGTGCAAACTGACAATTGGTGTGGACCAATGCAACAGAACCGTAGGGCAAAACACGTGCAATGCATGCTGACACTTCGCATGGGCCAATGCAGCATGGTGATAGGGCAAAGCACAAGATGTGCAGGCTGCCACTTGGCATAGTGCCAATGCCAAGTGGACAAAATGGTTTTGTAAATTGAGTTGGTTTTGTACATGTGACAATGGTGGTTGGGTTGGGGCAACTACCAAGCAACTTTCCTTATAACCACTTGCTTATGCATGACAAATATGCAAGGGGGTCATTGGCAATGGGAGAGGCAAATCGTGAGCAAAATTATAGGCAAGTCAAGGGGATTTGTCTATGAGAATCGTGAAGACATTGTGAGCAAATCGCTCATGATTTCTATGGGCAAATCATGAGCGATTTGTGAGCAATTTCTATATTGTTCCACTTGTATTTCTTTGTTATTGTAAATAATAAAGGTTGAGAGTTTTTCTGTACATGTTGGTGTTGCTTGTTTGCTTGTGACTTTTATTGTGCCTTTATATTGGGCATTCTTTATTCCTTTGGCGGTGCATTTATTGGTAGGCTGAGTCAAGTACATGACTTAATTAATTGTCATGCAAGAAATTTTTGAAGGTAGAAATTATCCTTGTGACAACTACCGTCGATTGTTTTATTTAACATGGAACAAATATATATATTTACTCTTTTAAATATTTATGGTTGAAAAAATAATAATATTGTATTAACACCATTTTAAGCTTATAAAACTCATAAATATCATTAGCGTAAATTAATCATAATTACTCCACTATTTTAATTCTGTGTTTTATTTCTCTTTTATTTATATGCCAATTTGATATACATAAGCATTATAATAAACATTTAAATAAGATAATATAATATGTCAAAAAAAGTAATCTATTAATGATCAAATCAAAACAACTATAATGTCTAGTGAAGTTAATTCTTTACTTTAAACAAGTATATGCTTCACATCTAGGGGTGAACATTCGATTTATTCGGTAGTAAATTTACCGAATTAATCGAAAATCAATTTAATATTATATAACCGAATCGAATCAAAATTTATACAAAATTAATACCGAATTAACTGACTTAACTAAAATAACTAAATTGATACCAAATATGTTAAAAAAAATAATGCAAAATTTTATACAAAATTAATTTTGAATTAATCGAATAGACCGAATGCTCACCCTATTCACATTTATAAATTAAATCACAAATAAATAAGTAGATAAATAAAATTTATTATTCTTTTTTTTAATTATTAAATCTATTATTCTTAACCAACTTCAAATGAATGTTAATGTGACAAGTAAACGGCTACTCTTATTTCTCTCACCTTCCTTCACGGCCATTTAAAGAAATTAATTTAGCTTTGACCCTTCCCCTTTTACTCTTTCTCTTTAAAATGGTCGACCATTTGTTTTCTACTTTCAAAAAACATCAAACTTAATTAACTCACATATTTCTTCCATGCATACAATAGCAACTCTAAGAGCCATGCTCATGTCATCTAAGGCTAAACCATCTCAAGCTTTCATGGCTTTCTTTCTTCTCATATTTCTCGCGAGCATCGCGAAAATTTCAAAGGCAGAAGTTACTTATGATGGTCGTTCTTTAATCATCGATGGAAAAAGAGAATTAATTTTCTCTGGATCAATTCATTATCCTCGAAGCACACCAGAGGTTTGCTACCAATATTCTTAGTGTTAATTACTTTAGATTATCATTATCCAAAATCTCCATTAATGGGTAGTGTTACTATTAGATGTGGCATGATCTCATCGCGAAGTCTAAGGAGGGAGGATTAAATATGATAGAGACATATGTCTTCTGGAATGCCCATGAGCCTGTGTATGGCCAGGTAATTACTATTTAATTAACAATTAATTTTCATTCTAACTTAGCTAATTATCAATAATCAATGTGATTTTAATTGATTCTTCTTCGACTGGAGCAGTTTAATTACGAGGGTAATTGTGACTTGGTCAAATTTATGAAGCTGGTGCAATCTGCAGGGCTGTATGCCACGATCAGGTTTGGGCCATTCGTCCAAGGAGAATGGAATCATGGGTAAATTAAACTAACAGCCAAATTTTATTTAATTACTTTTCATGATCAAATTATTATCTAATTTAATTTGTCTTATTGCATGCAGAGGGCTCCCCTACTGGCTCAGGGAGGTTCCTGGCATCACCTTCAGGACAAATAATGAACCCTTCAAGGTGATTAATTATCAATTTTTTTCTCAATCTCATCGATCGTGGAAAACATCAGGTTAAATAACAATATTAGTGTTTATGTTGCAGACACAAATGGAGAGATTTGTAAAGATGTTCGTGCAAAAACTGAAGGACGAGAAGTTATTTGCCCCTCAAGGAGGTCCCATCGTTCTTGCTCAGGTACGTAGTAATATATATAATTTAGTCTTCAAACTACTTTCTCAGTGTCCTAATTTAACTTCCGTGACCCGACAGATCGAGAATGAGTACAACAACATAGCCCGAGCCTTCCCCGGCGCCGTCGACTACATACGGTGGTCCGCCGACATGGCCCTCGGCCTCCAGGTGGGCGTTCCGTGGGTGATGTGCAAGCAGAACGATGCTCCCGGCCCAGTGGTAATGATGATGATTTCTAAGCTGTTTGAGATTTTCAATACGAATCTCATTGATGAGGAACTTTTAGATCAATTCGTGCAATGGAAGGAACTGCGGAGACACTTTTATGGGGCCGAACCATCCCACCAAGCCTTCTCTTTGGACGGAGAACTGGACTGCTCAGTAAGTTAACTAACACTTGCATGAATTAGCTGAGAGATCCTTTGTCCATAAATATCATGTACCGATGTCCACAAGTATTTTAACGGCTCAGATCTCATCTTAACAGCTCAGGTCAAATAGGAATAAAATCTGAGCCATTAAAAATAATTGTGGGATATGGGTACATGACATTTATGAGACAGAGGATCCCATCGGAATTAGCTAGCCTTTTCAGTTTATTAAGAAAAATTCCATCTTTTGTATCCATTTCGAGTAATCCAGGTATCGAGTGTTTGGTGATCCACCTTCTCAGAGACCAGCTGAGGATCTCGCTTACTCGGTGGCACGTTTCTTCTCGAAGAACGGCTCACTCGTTAACTACTACATGGTATGCACTCCGACATTGGGCTTGTTGAACAATGTTGCATTAAGATTGTTAAATCTCACACAATTCAGCTGTGCTTTTTGTTTAGTATCATGGAGGAACTAATTTTGGGAGGACAGGAGCATCTTTTGTGACGACTAGATACTATGATGAAGGCCCTCTCGATGAATTTGGTAATCAGTTAGATCTTAGATTCTACTCTGAGGTTTTCTGATCAGGACAAAATGGATCTTTTGTGGTTTTATGGCAATGCAGGCCTGCAGAAGGAGCCTAAATGGGGCCATCTGAGGGACTTGCATGCAGTACTGAAGTACTGCAGTAAAGGGTTGCTTGGGGGAACTTACTCTTTGCAGAAGTTTAGCCCTGACCTTGAGGTAAAATTAAGTATAATTGGATAACCTTTGAATTGATTTGTCGAAAAAGAAAAGAAAGAAAAACATGTTCAAGTAATATCATCAACTCTTGGATTTGGCAGGCTAGGTTGTATGAGATACCAGACAGCAATGTTTGTGTTGCCTTCCTCACAAACACCCACACAAAGCTTGATGGAACCGTGAAGTTTAGGGGTGTCGATTACTTCCTCCCTCGCCACTCCATCAGCATCCTCCCAGATTGTAAGACTGTGGTCTACAACAATCAGCAGGTAATTAGCACAACTCGATCGAGGCAGATTACCATCAAGGACTTTGCTATTTAACACCGATGATTTTGCGTCTTTTGTTTATTTTTGCAGGTTAACTCTCAGCACAATGCCAGGACATTTGATGTGTCAAAGGATGCTAATAACAACAAGAAGTGGGAGATGTACCGAGAACCGATACCGGCTGCTAAGGGTGTCAAATCTCAGGGGCCCTTAGAACTGTATAACATGACCAAGGACACCACAGATTATCTTTGGTACACAACAAGGTAATTTCATCTTATACAATTGGAAAAAGAGTTCTATAAAAGATATGTAAGTCAAGCTAAACTGATGTAACAATTGTTTCTTGTGTTCCCCCAAGTGCAGCTTCTTGCTAGACAATGAGGACATGCCTTTCCGACACGACATTCATCCCGTGATCCAAGTTTCAAGCCTTGGCCATGTCATACACACCTTCGTCAATGGAAAATACTCGGGTATGAACTTCTCACTTCAAAGATTTTGAGAATTACGACTTGAAAGTGTTGATTTCTTTCAAACCATCATGATGCATGACTGATTAAAGAGAGATCACTTAATGATGACAAACTACTGAACACAAATGTTTCCAGGATCTGCTCATGGAACAAAAATTGAGAAGAGTTTTGTCTTCAAAAAGCAAATAACTTTGAGGCCCGGAGGCAACCGCATTGCAATCTTGGGAGTAACCGTGGGAATGCCGGTAAATCAATCATGTTCTTAATTGACTACTCTCATCTAATAATAAATAAATAAATAAACTTATTTATTCTTCAATATTCACGCAATACATGCGTTGTAGGATAGTGGACCATACCTGGAACACAGAGTTTCTGGTCTCCATACTGTCACCATCCAAGGCCTCAACGCCGGCACTCTGGACTTGTCACAGAGTATGTGGAAGCACCAGGTGATTGATTCACACATTAATAATCTTAAACAATTCAATTTTTTTTTTTTAAAAAAAAATGATTGTGTGAGTTGTTTGTTTATCAGGTGGGATTAACCGGAGAGAAATTGGGTATTTTCCAAGAAGAAAAAATGAATGCTGTAAAGTGGGTGGCAGCTAAGAGTGGTACTCCAATCACTTGGTACAAGGTAAAATTAGTGTTCCTCCCTTGTTCTTTTCAAATAATCAATCTCTCATGATACAACCCTTTCAGAAATACTTTGATGGTCCTACTGGAAAAGACCCAGTCTCTTTGGACTTGAGCTCTATGGGCAAAGGCTCGGTGTGGATCAACGGCCAATGCATCGGTCGTTATTGGGTTAACTACCTTAGCCCTCTCGGAACACCTTCTCAATCAATGTTAGCAAACATCTAAGATCTGTTTGTTGTTGTTGTTGTTGTTGTTGTTTAATTTCAAAACATACGGCCTTGTGATGACGTACTCTGTCGTTGATATGTAAGGTATCACGTTCCCCGGTCTTTCTTAAAGCCGAAAAACAACCTCATGGTGGTGTGGGAGGAGCAGGGCGGGAAGCCGGAGGACATCAAGATCACGATAGTGAAGAGAGACAACATTTGCACTTGGGTTTCCCAGAACTACCCCCCACCGATAGATTCGTGGTCATCGGGGGAGAACAGCCACAAGCCAGAGGCTAACTTGAAGTGCAGGGAGAAGATGATCATCCGTTCCATCGTCTTTGCCAGCTTTGGAAACCCCATTGGCATCTGCGGAAACTTCACGGCCGGTACCTGCCACTCGCCCAACGTCAAAAATGTGGTCGAGCAGGTACGTACATTCCGTTTGAGTACTGGCATGCATTTTGTTTTTGGCTAGCTTCTGGATGGATTATCAGGACTGATTCCGTCTTGATCATGTCATGTCATGTCATGTCATGTGTAGGCCTGCTTGGGGAAACCGTCGTGCGTTTTGCCGGTGTCTGCTGCTGCCTACTCCGTAGACGCCTCGTGTCCGGGGTCAACCGGCACGCTTGCAGTCCAAGCTAAGTGCGGCAGAGGTGGCCACAAGCACGGCCATGCTTAATGACCAATGCATAATGAGTTGTTCTTCGAGCTCGTACTTTGTTTTTGCTTCAAAAATTAGAATTGTTTTTTTTTGTTTTTTCCTTTTGTCTGAAAATTTTAGAAATTTTGTAATAATTGGTTTCTCCTGTTTTGGTTGTATCAGTAATCGAATTCATTTTGCTTTTGGTCGGAAGAGGTTGATCAGTGGAGCATTTATTGCATAACTAAATTGTTAAAACAGACATGGAATTATCTTCAAGTTCTAAAACGATCTAAGGGAATTTACTTCTCTGTCCTTTCCATGTTTGCGTTTAATCATGTAACACCCGATGAGATAGTGATATTCTGTGAGCTACTGAATCTTTAATTTTCGTATGAATATTAGAAATAATTTTCTAGAACCTCTTGATTGATTTGTAAAGAAATATCAGAAAATAAAAAAAAATATAAAAAGATATTGTCCAAAATATTATTAAACTAAAAATCCTTTAATACATCAACCCAAATTAATAATTGATTATATAAACTTCAAACCATAGACATAAAGAAAGAAAGAAAATCTTAATATATATATATATATATATATATAACAATTCTTAACTTATAAAGAAAAGAAAAATTTTTAAGAGACTCACAATCTCAAATCTTTAAACAGACTCAAAATATAA
>JBAMIE010204550.1:0-10775 GCA_037177295.1 Kaempferia parviflora
CTTATATAGATATATCAAAAAAAGAGCAGACGAAGTCCTTGCAAACTGAGACAATGAACAACCTTTTAATTAATCTCCAGACTCGAATCATAAAGTTCACAGCAATTTTCTTTAGGATTGCAAACAAGATGGAGAAAGTAAAATTGATCTGTACACAATTTCACAAGAACCAGTATGATGACAAATACAGTGGATCAATCACAACTTTAGTCGGTCGCATTGTTAATTAAACTGGAGCAATTGCTCTAATGTCCAACTTTACATTGGGAGATCTCAGCTTATGGCTCAAATATATTTATAACGTTAGCTAAGATCCTTTACAGCATGGTAAATAAACTTATTTATGATCTCCAGCATACTACATTCCGGCAGTCATCAATCAGCGAACCGATAAAATTCCAAGGGGCTAGCTACACTATACAAATACCTCAACTCACCCAAAAACAAATAAAACAAAAAAAGAAAGATGTTAGTGGTTAGGATCAAGTGAAGCACCAGATCTTGCCTGAGAAATTCTGTTTGCGTAGATGGTCACCAGCCGAAGCTGTGTACTACTTAGACCCTCAAGATAAGGTAAAAATGACTTCCCCAATATGATATAGATTTCCACCAAACAGAAAACAACAGCCTGGAAAGTAGTTAATAGAGAAACATGTTACATAATCATCAAGAAAAGTAGAATATCAAACATAGGGTATTATTTCTATACCCTATTTCCTCCAAACATAAGTCTAGAAAACAGCAATGAAAAAATTTATCAAACTCGAAAGTTGTTATATGAAACTTGAAAGATAAAGCAACAGTTCAATAGCATTTGATTTGTTTTACTCAGTGCACTGCCTTCTCAGTAGTGTTCTATAAAGAACTCAAGCAAATTCAAAGAATGAGACATTTGTACATAAGATAAATTGCCTAATGAGATTGCCTGTGTACTATTTTATTCCAAGCAGGAACAAAAGAATGGCCACCTAAAATTCACCTAGCATCACATTTCTATCCCAGAGAAATCATGGTGGCCCAAATCAAGCTTACTTGGAACTTTCCCAGCACAAAAGATAACCGTGGTTTAACAGGATAAGCAAAAGGACATGTCCTTGACATTTTCAAATATTCATAAAGTGCAAATTAAACAATTGTGAAAAATGAAAAGTTTTTGGATAACACTAGGTGATTACTAGATATATAAATAGCATGTGGAACACTTACAATTAGATAATTCATTACTACAGAATGGATTACAAAATAAGTGCCAACAAAGTCTGATAGAATGGTACAATTTAGGATAAACATGTACCTATACTATAACATAAATCTTTCACTTTCAAATACAATGTCATTTTTGTAAGCAACAAATATTCATCAGGTTAAAAAGACAGTGCAGGTTATACTTTGCTCAGCTTTAACAGTAGGAATCTTAGCAGAAGTATTTTTATGCTTTATGGACTTATTAATTGCATTTTTTGTCTTGAAATGTTTTGCTAAGCCGGCCCCACCTAGTGGGGATAAGGTTTGGTTGTTGTTGTAGTAAATCTGTAAATGTTTTGCTAGCATAAGCATAGCAAAGAAAGGATCATAATAGGCATCAAAAAGAAGGTACACGTGATACACAAGTGGGAAAATCGACCTTTCTCACATCTGGACTTTGGTTTCCGAATGAATCAAATAATGCTGGCAAACATGAAGGCAAATGCTTCATCAAATCTTCTTGAGGAAGCCGACCAACAAGCTGCAACAGAAAAGGCCTGAGTCAATCCTTTGCATTGTTAATTAAATCACTAAAAACAAGAGTCAAGCCAGTTAAACTGATCTTATCCTATACTGAACTATACGGAAGGTAAGTTTGGAAATTGCACCATTAGGTGTGTTATTGCACAAGGACGTGCACAACCACTACCCCTACCACTATAACTGTGGTATACTTTCTCCTCAAGGCATATTGTTAATATGCCATGGTCTACAAGATTCCATTAACTATGTGAATATAATTTTCAAGTAGATATCCCTTTTAGCCTAATTGATTCAACTTGTCTACTCGTAAAATCTAACATTAGTTTTAAACAAGCTAGCAATATTTTTTGTTGCTCATATTCATCAATGCTAAATAATTGTTTCTAGCTAATGAGTTTATTTCATTTAGTTAGAAATGAATAGAATACAATTTGAGCTGTTACTATAGCATTTTTACACCTAATAAGCTACTTATAAAATATCAGCTATTTTGCTAAAATTCTTGGTGATGGAATGACACTGATCAGCTATTTCTTGGACACTGGAATGACACCAGAATAGAACAGAGATTAAAACAAACAAAAAATAATGGAATATGATTGGTTTAGATCAGAATAAAGTGAGATTTAAAGGATCTAAACAAAAGAAGGGAAGAAAAGAAAGAAATGCATGTGGAGCAGCAGCGAAACATGTTCAGGCTTCAAATATAGGGAGGGATGAGTTAGTCTGAGCAAGTGACTTTATGACATGCATGTTTAGTGGGGATGGGGATTAATTAATATGCTATTAATAAAATAACATGCGACACTTTTTCTCCAATACTCTTTAATATAATAATATGAAATTAAACAATTTATTAATGTTATAATTAGATTAGTGATCATTTGAAGATAACTCGATCACTAAAGTAAAAACTGGGTTCAACGATGGAAAACAGATTGTGTATATTTAAATAATACATAATGATAATGTTATTATAATGAGATTCTTTCTGAGATATTAAAAATTTTCAATTCTGTTTTATTGACAGGAACAAGGGCAATCAGAGAAGAAAAAAAAAGTAATGAAATTGAAGAAATGAGCAAAATAATGAAAAAAAAGAGGGGAAGCTAGATTTATTGCATAGCGTAACTTTTATATTTTTAGAAAACATGAAATAGTTCATACCACCTTAATTTTTTTATTTGTTTATTAAACTTGAACTGAGGTAGACCACCCAGATCTTATCACTGATACAAGTGGTATTCATTGAGTTGATTTATAATTAATCTTGATATTAACAAAAAAATAATATAAAGCATCTTGTATAATTGTTCCCCCAAAGTAAAGTAACATTGCTGCTATTCATGTTGGTATAGTCGCTTCCTAATGGTGGAGTAACATTGTTGCTATTCACATAGAATACCAAAATAAACCAAAAGCAGTCCACCAAGCAAATATTAAGTTATCACAAGGAAACAAATAGTTTTATGTCAAGATGCTGAGAAGAATGCAATGAAAAGCCAAAACTTAGGTCATAAGATACCTTGGTTAAACAGTTGATACAAATAACAAGACTCTTTTCATCATCACTGACTAATAGAGGAACTATAACCTGCAGAAAAAGGCAAGAGTTGAAAAAAATGTCTAAACATAGTGATTACTTTACTAGGAAAAATAGTTCTAACTTGGTAGTTCATACACTTAAGAATCTGTATGGATCAAAGTGCGTCAAGATAATATTCAGGCATTGGTTTGCTTCATTAGAAACCTGTAAGAAAGCAAAAGGTAAAGCAAAGACAATAAGCTATCGTTCTGTAGAAACTGTTAAGAATATAATATACATGTATATATATATATATTTAGCCCCTTGCTAATGATCATGCTACAAGTGGTAAGTTAATCAGACTTGGCACTAAAACGTCTGTACTCAAATTGTAGTAGCACCAACATAAAGTATAATCCTAATTCAGTCAGTTGATTGGTGAGGCTTGATCAAGTTTAACAGTCTGCTAGAGCATGGTCAGTGTTAAGAATGTTGATAGTAGTAACTAGCAAGTATTATTCAATCACTTAACAAGGAACATCTAAAGAAGGAACTAAGGAAGAAGTCATACTTTCACAACCTCATCTTTAGACACATGAATCAACTTCTCAGTGACAATATCAATCGAATCTTCCATTTCACTTTTCTGTGAGTAAAAAATGAGCAAAGCACAGAAAGAGCAGTTAGATAGTAAGACAGTTCGTCAATATGAATATATGAAGAGAATGAAATTGAAAAGGCAAGACCTGGTTGTCAAGCATTCTAACTATCACAGAAAGAGCCAGCTCCTGCACTGAAGGATCTGAATCGTCCAACACATCAAGCACAGCAGTCAAGATCTGATTGAAATACTGCAAGATATGGCATTACACCAAAGCTTAAAATGCATATAAACATATCATATTCATTAACAACAAAAGGAAAACTGGAAAATCCATAACAATACTACATTAAATATCATAATAGTAACACAATCTACGAAAAGTGCAGTCCTCAACAATCCTAGTTATAAAGATTTAAAACAGTGAAGCACTCAACTGCTAAAAAGAACATAGCTAGAATAAAAACCACAAAAAAAAAACAGCTATTTTGTTTCAATTGAAGACTAATCAGAATGATTGCATTCAGTTGTATTTTTTTCTTGTATGTCATGCAACTAGAAATATCATTACTGTCTCCGAGTCCCACATTAGAGTGTCATTTGAGGGAAGATTTCCATTGGCATGTAATCCAACAACGATAAAAGTTCCCTAGGCAAAAGTGCACAGTGCACACCACTTCTGCCATCAATAAGAAGTCAATGCAGAATAGTCATGTTCGTGTCCATTAGCCACCAGACCAAAGAGTTACGATTCAGAGCTTTTTTCAGCTAGGAAGTTTAGTTAGGATGAGGTAATGATGGCATATACATATATGTTCTATTACAAATTTTTTCAAAAACTTTAAATCCAACATGAATAAAATAAACTAGTGTGGTTATTGCAATTTTCATTCTCCACAATTTATCTCCATTCTAGAGAACTTTGGAAGAATATTAATAGAATTCAAAATAAAACAAAATGCAATACATATGGACCAAATGAACACAGAAAAACAGAAAATGCATGTCATCCCACCATCATAGTAATATGCAGTACATATTGATAAGTTGACCCCGTGATTTATCTCCCTTCACATAACTTAGGGACGGGCTGTCAGCGATGCTTGGGGTGAGCGTAATCACCTTTTGCTACAATATGCAGTACATATAGACAAAATGAACACAGAAAAACAGAAAATGCATATGATCCCACCATCATAGTAACATGTAGATGCAAGATGGCATGATTGGGATTCTAAGTCCAAGTTCCCAGAAAGAGAATCATCAGATCCATGTAGATTGATATTTCTTTGCCTAACACTGGGGGAAAAAATTAAGATGGACCATAATCTGTGCAATAAATTACAAGAAATTCCAGAGCATGGTTAAAAAATATCAGTGCAGGTAGAGGTGTCAATGGCTTAGAGGAAAGGTAGGATTTGGTGCCAAATCTGCGTACCATGTGTCCGTACAAGGAGGTGTTGATCATCACCAACCAGAAGGAAGAGGATGAAGAAGATAAGAGATCAAAGAAGAAGAGAATAAGGGAAGAAGACTTAATTAGCTGCCTAGGGTTTTCTTTGTCCCTCCACACTGGGAGCTTTGCTGTCCACCTCAAGCCTTGTGTCAAAGCTTCATCACAGCCTCCCTCACAAGTTCATTTGGAGCTGGAGGATCATCATCTGATTGAGCAGAGGATTTGACACTGTTCCAAAGTAGGCATCTCCACAGAACAAAAAGATGAATGAAATTTAGAAAAGTATTGTGCAAAATTTTCTGTGCATTGTAGACAATGGTGTGACCTATACGTCTAAGACTAAAAGCAGAACGTAAGCACATAGTTGTTAAAAGTATTCTCTATCTCTCTCTCAGTGTGAAATTTCCAGTGCAAGCATATTGGTAAGTTGAAGAAATTGCTAACCTTTTACAGAGAATTATATTTCTCTTCCTCCTTACTTTAAGCTTATATCTGAAAAGCACAATCGTTGGGGAAAAGATCTGTATCGCAAGAATAAAAAATTCCAACTCTCATAAAAACGTGTATGGTTGATTGAACAAAAATTACTTCAACCTTAGGATTGACAAATTGGCATAGTAAATAGCAAAAAAAATGGAAAAAAGCTTAATCTCAGTTACTTCATAATCCCCTCTAGACCAATGCATCAATCTTTCCTCCTCACCTGAAATCATCCACTTATTTGTCACTTCTCCCTAAATATTACCTTTCGGGACTCAAAGATCACGTATACAAGTACAACACGAGGGAACATAAAAGGTAAAGAAACACATGCATGTTTTTACCAAAATATTTTATGATATTTGTTTGGTCATCAAACAATATCACACAGGTCCATCAGCCTGTGGAAATTCTAAAAATTTAAAAGCACTTTCTTAATCTGAATTCATATTGCCCCTATAACATCTTTCACGTATTACATATCATTAAAGGTTAACCTTTATGAATTAACAACCCTGAAACCGCATGTCACTAAGATTTTACTTGCCTAAGTATGGTACACAATTTGAGCAAAAATAATTCACCTGATAGGGAGAAATAATTTGTATTGACCCAGTTCAAAATAATTGTAGGGGATGGGAAACAAGAACTATCAGAATATAGAACAACAGTATCTACCTTTTCCCAGACAGAACTATCATTCTTTAATGAAACTTCAGCCAGCTGTTGCAAGGTGTCACGTTTCTCTGAACTTGACTTTGCATCATTTACATTGCAAATCTTCAAACAAAAAGGAAGTTAAATTAACCTAGATTATATATCACAGATACACATATTAATTGCCCTAAGTTGCAGTTTTGCTCGGGTTTTAACGATAAGACCAAAAAGAAGAGAAAAGTATGAAAATTACAACATCATCTATGCATACCTGATGAAGAAGTTGTGGAATGCTAGGTCCCATATCTCCATCTAGGTTAGATTTTAAAAAATTAAGATCATTATGATTCAGTTCAGAATCTCCACAAATTTCACTTCCACCATTCATATCAATGGCTTTGTGTCCATCAGAACTGGCTAGTTCACTCATGTCTAGACACAGAGTTAAAAGAGAACTTTCATGCTCAATGTTATAATTTGTTTTCTGCAAAGAATTAGTCACCAACCCATCTTGAGATGAAGGATCACAAGCACAAGCATCAACATTCCCAGAAGGATGATGAGACTCATCAGAAGCTGCATGAACGGTGTAAGCATCAGACTGCATCGATTGCTGGGTTGAACTCAACTTCTTCCCAACCTCACCATCAACTGAACTGATTGAGTAATTTGCACAATAAAAACCTTTCTTTGAAGCTCCAACATAGTCTTCCTCAGCAGAAGTTCCAACAACATTTGATTGGTCATGGAAAGATTTTGGACGCTGACGTTCTTTCTTATTCTGCAAGTAGTTCATTAACTCGACCTCTATACGAGGTGTATATTGCTTAAGTTTTCGTCTTAACAAGTTCTGTTCTTCAACAGAAAGACTCAAAATGAAATTCAAGACTCCAATTGCATCAAAATGGGAATAAACTGATATGATGCAAGATGTGGATGTTTCCTTCAATCTTACATTTTTGTCATTTGCCAAAGGCAATAACTTAGCAAGCCATAGCTTAAGAAATCCATTGTTACTATAACCATCAGAGTTTACTGTATGCTTATTAAAGGAATTATTTGCAAACTGAATGACAGCCAATTTTGCTTTAGGAGATCTTTGCTCATCAAGAGAGCGGACAAGAGCAGGAAGAAGAGAATCCATGTTGTATGTCTTACCAATTATCTCAATTGTTGCTGAACATGGTTGCCTTACAAGTTCCTTTGGATCAATTAATCTAGCAAAAATATGGGGCAAGGTTCTTTCAAGATAATTCTCAAAAGGCTTTTTGCAAGATGGAATAATTTCAGCAAGGGTGATAAATGCTGCCTGTGCAACTTTATGGTGAGGGTCATCTAAATATCGAAAAAATAACTTCATAACCTTCTCAAAATTCTGCGTGATTTCCAAAACACCTTTTGGACCTTGCTGCAACAAACTCCAAAGGTAATTGAATGCAGAAACCCTAGCTACCCAATCTGAACTGGGGTTTAGTCCCTCATTAAGTGCGTCACCAAGGGTAGCTGGACCATCTATATAGCTAGGCATTTCACTTGCTAGGATTTGACCATCATCCAAACTATTTCTAGCATTTGCCATGGCCTTTCCAGTCACCTGCTTTCTTAGAAGAGGCCGCTGAAAGTTGGGGACATAAGGATTCTGTGAATCCCTATAGCTAGAATCCTTAGATGGTGTCTCCAGATAATGTTTATCAATTTGGATACTTGGAAGTCGCCTAGATAACCTGTGATCAACATTATCTTCACTACCACTTCCATCTTGCAACCTTTCAGATGACCATTTCAAGTATGATGAAGACAGGGAAGCAGATGTTGCATGACTGAGGAAAGAGGGTTTTGATGGATCTCTAGATAATTGAACCTGACTGACTAGGTCAGACATATTTAAACCACCATTCCTGTTACTAGCTTTTCTAATGCTTGCAATGGTTGAATCACCCAATAACGTACTTTGCACAGAAAAAGAACTTGAAGAAATACTAGTAGCAAGTGGTGTATCCCGGGTAGATAGAGTATCAACACCTGCGCTAGGGGCAAGATGAGGTAAGATAACTCAGCTTTTGCAATTTTGACAAACATAGAAAAGTTAAACAAAGAGTGAATCTAGATCTCACTATAAGTAAACTATAAACCATTATGCAATAGCTAAATTCAAAGGTCAGCATCTCAAGGATACCTAGGTCCAAGCTTGTGGAGCGTGCAGTAGCAAAGTTTTGCTTGTCCGACATGCCAATACCTTTCAGTAAACTCTCAATAGCTAGCACCTTCTGTTTGCTTGCATGAAGCACACTTTCTAGGCTTCTCTCTGAATTTTTACCAAGTGATTTGGATTTTGGCACAAGGCTAGTCCCTGAAGAAATAACTGAACTCTTATCCATTGCAACAATTGCAGAGGTGCCATATCCAGGCATGCATGTATTCGTGGATTGAGATGGAGCACGAGCAAATTGTGCTCCCCTTTCACGAAGGGAAGGAGAAGAATATCGTTTGTGCATTCCTCCATTCCCATCATTCAATAACTGGAAATTGTTACACTATGCAGAAATCAGATATGCGAAAAATAAGTTTGTTACTAAATATCACAATCAGATAGTACTAAAAAAACAGTCACAAAATGAAAAGAGAACTCGCACCCTTTGTATGACGGGATCAAATGATAAGAAAAGACACGTAGACCTCTCTGGCCAAGTTTTTGTAAACATCCGGTAGCAAGTTCGAGCAGTTGATCGCACCTAGAGAGAGAGAGAGAGAGAGATAATGGAAGCCAGTCAAGGAACCACATCAAAGGGCGAATTGTAAAGTGCCAACAACCATAACTAGTGCAGTAACTAGTAACTGATGACATGAAGCTTGTTGCAAACTAATTGTAATAGATCTCCAAACTAGTCAAATCTAACCTAGGGTGTGAAGTTCAAAATTTATCCATCTAGAATCTGATTAATTCATCAACAAAAGAGAAATTCAATTAGGCTGGGAAGTTTAGATGATGGTGTAACTGTTAATCTTAAACTTTAGCAAACCATCACAAACTCATCCAGTGTTGTTAAAAGAACAATGCATTAGCCTAGAGGCTCACCTGTATGAAGCAAGCAGTTTATATTCTATGAATTATAAATTCATTTAATGTTTCATTCTCATCATGTAAAAGGTAAAGCTCCAGATCAAGGAGTACGGTGTATACAAAATTATGGATAGGGCCTTTAACCTATTAGAATGATCTCTGGAACATTTTAGCAATTATAATGGTCTTTCACCTTTGGTCATGCATTAACCACTTCAATGAGTGTTATATGTCAGATCCAAAAAGTTTGAGCAACCTTTGGCAGTTGTGCATGTGTTAGAGCATGTAAACAAGCACTGCTCTTTATCACAGAATAGGAAAGTGCAAGAGTGAGAAATTAGAGGATGGGTCCAACCATGCTCATTGATTGGTGTTCAGATGTTAACAGTAGCATGTGGATTCTGGTTAGGAGTTGTTCATTTCATTTCTTGCAGTTGATATCATAGAATCTTTTTGGCTTGTTGTCATAATTTTTCCTCTTCTTTTTTATTATGTTAAGCTTATGATCATTAAATTATTTTTTAGGAAAGTGGTCACAATAACTGCTGGCCAATAGAGTAGCTCCCACTTGGTATGGTTGAAGCAGACAACTTTATTGCTAGATATGAGTGATATAAGGCTGATTTCAAGAGATTTTCCATCTCAATTCCCTGTTGGAACTGTGCATATTGCCTCTATGGAAATACCTACCAGCGACTGAGAGGTCATTCCGGGCATGGGATTACACTAAGGGCGTGTTTGGTTCAGGGTGATCGTTGATAACCTTGGTTATCTGTTCAAGGTTATCAACAATAACCTTGTTTGGTTTAAGTTATCAATGATAACCAAGTAATGCAACTTTACTGCCACATCAGCAAAACGCCATCAAATGGGTTATAACCCCGGAATCCGATTACCTCGCCCACCTAAGGTTTTTGGCGATTCCCGGGGTTATCGTATTTTTTTGTCAAAATTATCCTCTTGATTGTTCTTTAACGGTTCGCAAAGTGAGAGGGGCAAGCATAGGCGGTGAAGACGAGCGGAGGCGGCAGAGGTGAAGACGAGCGGTGGCGAGCAACGAGGCAAGGCGAAACGAGTGGCAGCGGCGAGTGGCGTCGCCGAGCAAAGGCGAGTTCTGTGGCGAGTTCTGTTACTGTTCTTGGTCATGTGTTGTCGTCCTCAAGCCTTCCTCCAGTTGTGGCAGCGCAATCTCCTCACCTTCCTCCTCACCTTCCTCGATTCCACTTCTCTTCGGTGAAACCGCTCACCCACCTAGTTGCTGTGGCTT
>JBAMIE010204560.1:0-10775 GCA_037177295.1 Kaempferia parviflora
AGTGGAAAGGACCAAACAGCAGGCGGGAGTGACAGGCTGGGGTTTGTTTTTTGTCTGTTCCCTCGACTCTCTTTTTGAGTTCCGCCTTCGCACGTTCGGCCGATCGGATTCGGAGCGGAATCCTCCGGTCCGTCGATCTCTCGCGTCGGTCATCTGCTCCGCTCCGATCCTCCATGGCGTCTCTCCTCGAATCGTGCTGGCGGGTATGGATTTCGCTCTTGATGCGCATTGAATCTATCGACTATTTAGCAATGGAGATCGGTGCTGGCGAGGGTTTCCTTGGAAATGTCCTAAAGGGTTGTTTGTTAAATTTTCTCGCATTAGCGTTGATATGGCTTTGGTTCTTCTTTGGTTTCTACGCTCGATGTTATTTATGGAGGGCTCCCTTTGAGTCGATATTGTTTGTTCTCCAGCGTTATAGGTTGAGTAGGTGAAGACTTGTATACGCTAGTTGTACGGGTGCTTGTTTATGATAGATTACGTTTTTGTTGTTTGTTCGGGGTTTCTTTGATCTGTGGTCCGATAGGTTCGGATCTTTTGTTTAAGAAATGGGATCCCAGATAGATCTATTCAAATAATCCCTTCAAATATTATTCTTTAAAATATATTATTAGATTTGTCATTAATTTTTCTTTTCTTTTTAGATATTATAATTTAATATATGTCATTAGATTTATTATTATCTACCATTTCAAAATATTAGAATAGATAATTAGATTTATTAAAAAATTTTATATTGACAACTACTTATATATAGGCGTATCATGTAGTTTTTTCTAAATTCAAATTCTCTGTCCCAAAATTCCTGTGTCCCCATGTCCCCTCGTCGATCGGAATGGTGTGATATTCTCGAGATATGTGCAATATCCTCGTGATGTGCACCACATCCTTGAGATATGATCTGGCCCGCCTGATCAGCAAGGGGACAGGGAGATTTTGGGACAGAGGATTTGAACTCTCTTTTGAGACAAACAATAAATTGATTCAATCAATTAATCTAATTATTTTGATTACCAGAGGTTGATCCCCGAAGTGATCATTATTAGAGGTTGACCTCCCGAAGTGATCGTCTCATCCCCTTTCTTCCATCCTTTTTTATATTTTCCTAAGATAGGACATGGGTTCCTATCTCTCGCAGGGCAACAAAGAAAAGCATGAGAGTAAGAGGATGAGATGATCACGAGAGGATAAACCTCTAATAATCAAACTGATTTGATTAATTAATCACATTATTTTATTGTTTATCAAAAGATTACATAATTTCTCTCTATATAGTTATACAATAATGCCTTATCAATATAAAATTACTAATAAATATTTTGAAAGGGTAAATAATAATTAATCTAATGACCTATTCCATAGTTATTTAAGGCGTGAGGCGTCCAAAAGTGTATAGGTGCTATGGGACATGAGGCGTTAGACACAAGGTGAGGCGTACGCCTTGCCGTAGTAAGATGCTTTGGGTATAAATTTATACAATTCAAACATATATATAGGAAATTTTGCCAACATATTTCATTAACAAAATTATAATCTATAAACTATTAACTATTAAACAATAATGCAAATATAAAATTCACTAACATTCAAATATTGAAATAGTTTGTTTTCATAATCAAAATCAAACTTCAAATTAAAGAAAAAATAAACTTCCAATATTGAAGAGCCATGCAAAGAGAAATAAATTTACAAAGGAGGTTGATGTTTATTTTCTAGGGGAGAGGAAGATTCATGAGATAAATGTGTCGCATGCATGCAACCTAATTGAAGGTTGATGTTCATTTTCTAGGGAGAGGAAGGGTCACTCAAGAAAAATGTGTAGCATGCACGCAACCTAATTAAAGGTTGATGTTCATTTTTCTAAAGGAGAGGAAGAGTCATGCTAGAAAAATGTGCCTCATGCATGCAACCTAATTAATTTAAAGGGTAATTAAAGGTATAAGTTGGGCATTAAATGTTTGTTTTCGCTTCAATAAGGCGTGGAAAATCACGCCTTAAGCACCCTTACCTCTCAACACACACTTAAGTGCACTTCTTTCAAGTATTACGCCCACTACCCAGGCACGCCCGGCTGCGCCTGGTACCTAGGTATAGCTAGGAGCGCGCTTTTCACAACTATGACCCATTCTAAATTATAATATTATAAAAGTAGAAATTAATAACAAATCTAATAGCCTATTCTAAAGGATAATATTTTAAAGGAGTTAGTTGAATATGTTTATTGGGGACTAATGCATCATGTAAGAGTATCGGGCTGGTCTAGGGCTGTAAATAAGTCAAGCTTTAGAGTATTCAAGCTTGTTTGATAATGTAACCGAATTAAACCGAACCGAGCCTAAAATGAATCAAGTCATTTAAATGATTGTTCAAGCGTGGCTTAGTTTATTTTTTATGAGCTTGAGCTTGATTCAAGTACGCCTGTTCAACCGGTCGGTTAACTGGTTAGCTGATTTATCAGTTTGGGTTAATTTTGGTTTGCCACATTTTATATAAGACCGATTAACCGACTAGTATTCTTACTAGTTTTACCAGTTCCGATTGAACCAGTTTCAGTCAGTTAACCGGTTCCAACCGAGAATCGGTAACAGAATAGAGCCTAGGTAAGTGGACTTAGTGGAGTGAGTTATTGGCCTTTTTTTTACAAACTAATTAACTAAATAATATACTTTTACAAATGGAAGTTGGAACTCTTTAGACTTTATATAAATATATAAGGGAAAGTTTTTAAAAGGAGGTTATATTATTAAAATGGTATAACTTTTTCAGTTAACCGGTTTACGTTAAACCGGTAAAAAAAAACCTAAACCATGAATTGATAGGTAGACCGGTAAAAATCGGTTAATCGGAACCGGTAAAAACCGATTAACTGTTAAACCAGAATCGATTAACCATTAAATCGGAACTAGTAAGGTTCCGGTCTGATTTCGGTTTCCTAGTTTTTTTGCACAGCTCAAGATTCAAGCTTGGCTTGAGCTTGGTTTGTTCAGATGTTATCGAGCTCTCAATTCAAGTTTGTTTGATTGTTTGAAATTTTTTGCTTATTTGATTGACTATTGAGCTTGATAATTCAAACTTATTTATTCATTTTAAATGTTTCTTTATTTATTTAGCATGTTGATAAGAATTTTATTAATGAACATGCTTCATGAATAATGTTGTTTACGAACATTATTGAGCTAAATACATATGTGTTCAAACTTATTTATTTAGTTTAACGAGTTGTTCAAGCGTGTTTATTTAATTGATCTTATATGTATTGAACGGACATAAACAAACTCTTATCAAGCCGAACACCAAGCTGTTCATGAACATTCGGTTCATTTACAACTCTAAGTTAGTAGTGAACTCACCAAGTTTATGGGGTTGTGATCTTGCTGGGATGCCCTAAACCCTAAAAACAATGCTCTTGAACCCTTAACAAGTAACCCAATAATGCGAAAGAAAGAAAAACAATGCAAGAAAATAAATTAAATATTTATTCGAGGTTGGTACATCCATGAGAAAGTGAAAGAAACTATGGGAGTGCTTCGTAGGCGGGTTTTGGATGCTGGAATGGGAATGAAACATATTTCATTCTCATTCTTGATGCTTGGTAGACATGAATCGGAATCAAAATATGAGTTTGATACCCCTAATTTCATAACCTAAGGCGCTTGGTATATATTTGGCAATGAGAATGGTAATGAGTTTGATTGAGGGGGAATGAGTTTAGCGATAACCTAGGAGGTGTGGGTTATGAAATTGGGGGTAAGAAACCCATATTTTGATTCTGATTCCGTCTACTAAGCATCAAGAATGAGAATGAAACAGATTTCATTCCCATTCCAGTCTTTTAAACCCACCTACCAAGCACTCCTAGGTTATCGCTAAACTCATCCCACCTTAATCAGACCCATTACCATTCCCATTGTCAAATATATACCAAGCGCCCCCTAAAAATGAGACATTTGAGATTGACGTGTTTGCATCAATTTTTTTAATCGTTTGATAATATATTGTCAAATAATATTTTATAATTTAGTAATAAATATGAAACTATTATAATCCATATTAAGATTAGCACATATATTTTTTCTTAAAATATTTATTTTTGTATTTGTTATCAAGTCCAATTTATAGGAGTCTAAGTCCACTAATTAATATTTTGAATTGATATAGTTTTTAATTTGACGTTAATGTATGATAATATTTTCTTTGAGTGATGTTATTATCTTCGTCACTTTATCAATTTCATTCTAAGTTCCTAGGTGGGTCAATGATTTGATTTTGGTGCTATGTCAATTGATATTAGTGCCTAAGCCTAGGCCTAGTGATTGTTTATTTAACTTTCTAACTTAATGAAATATAAGTTCAAATTTTAAACTGGAGGATAATGCACACAAGGTTAGAATAATGCACACAAGGAAATAAATAATCAAAAAAGAAAAAATTGAAAATAAATTAAAGATAGATTCTAGATTGACACATTCATGATAAAAAGAAATTGAAATTTTTTTAACATTGATGCTTTTATAATAAATTGGAGACGTGAATTTCGTCATTTGGTAATTAGCATTTCTGTTTTGGTAATAAATAGGGAGTGTTATAATGCTTATTAAGATAAGTCTATTTTCTTTATTTAAAATATTTATTTTCACATTTACTATCGAGTTGAGTGTATAAAAGAAGGCCATTGTCTTATACTTTAATCATCTTTGAATTAGTACAATTTCTAATTTGACTTCTCTGCATGAATTTTTTCTCCTGGGAGGTTGTTATTTTCTTCACTTAATCAACTTTGTTTCAAGTTCGTATGTGGTTTGACGGTTTGATGTTGGTGTTATGTCTATAGTAACATAGATAACATTTAAAATCTATTTAATATATTATTGCCAAGTTGAAATTTTACTTAGTTGATGTATTTTATAATTTGTTATATTTTTAGAAAATAGCAGAAGAATTTTTAAAGGATGTTAAGATTTTTTTTTTTTAAAAAAAATCAATTAGAGTCTTGATTGGGATAAATTGAGTCTTTATTTTATAAAAATGTCTTATTGTCAATCTATAAAAGAGGGGTTACTCAAGTTTTTGCGAAGTTTTTGGAATTAATACAATTTCTCTTTTAATTCTCTTGGCGAGAATTCTTTTTATGGGAGATTTTCCTCTAGGTCACGTTTATTTTCTCTTCAAAATATATATCCCCTTTGCTTCATCAATTTCCTCCCTAGTTGGTGGAATGTTTGATGATTTGATTTTGATGTTGCATCAAAAGCCTTATTTGAATGGGATTTGTGGCCTTACAAAATTGATCTCATTACATGATTTGGTCATTGGACAACCCAGTCTCCTGTAGAAGGTAAATCAGTTTCAAATAGGAAATGCAATTTTCTCAGTATGACCATGGATGGAACAGTTTGGTCGAACAGCATAACTCTGTCAATGTCTAACATTTGTTTGTTTTTTTCCTTTCTTCATGTCATTTATGTTTCTTCCTTCGTCCAAATAAGGGGTTGTATTCTTAGCAATCAGTGATAGTGAAGTATCTCATCCTAGAAATTGATATGCAAATGGTACCAGAATTCGTGCAATTCTTCAAGAAAATGACTAATTTGTACATTATTTTGGATTGCCACTTTTGAAACACTAGATCTTCCATTTAGCTTTTTAGTTCATATTCTCTCTGCAAATTAGTATTAAGGGATCAAAATTCAGACTATCGAGAGATAATGCTCTTTGGTAGTGATTAATTTGATCAAAATTTTACAGGAACTAGTGTTGATTAAATATGTAAGATGTAGGAGCAATATTGATCATTGGATTGTTTAAGGATGACCATTTTAATTTCCCATTCCGACTTCCCTCTTCATTGTATAAGGATAATGAGATGCTACTGTATTCTTAAGCATGTGCATAGGGGTTTTAATGAGCTGACCGAACTTAGGTGTGTATGCTTATTTAATTTTTATCGTGCTTGTTCAAGATTATTTATTAAAAAATCTTATTGAGTTAGAGCTGAACACAAGCTTTTTATTAAGCTCAACTAATAGCATTGTTGACCTCAAGGTAATGTAAAATGTTAATCTAATACATGAAACTTATATTATTTCCTTTTGTTTAACGTCTTATCAATAATTTAAGATTCTATACTATATTTTATGAATTTCAATGAAAAAAAGAAATAAATTTATAATTAAAATTACACAAGTTAATAAATAAGTTTATTCATAAATTGTTCATGGACCTTGTCCATCAATGTTAATAAACCAAGCTCACCAGTATTCAAACTTTTTTTTTATTATTAAACGAACATAAATAAGCTTTATCGAACTAACAAGCTTATTATAGCCCTACTTGTGCATAAAGACATTATGGTATTGTAGATTAATTTTACACTCTATGTTGAAACAAATTTTCTAGTTTTTTCTCAAGGGAATACTGGATCAACGGCAATATAATCAATTTTGTTGCAATATAGTGAGATTTGTGTATTTATTGTATGTGTTACAGTGTAATCTTCAACTGTTGATTAAGTGGCTTAATGGTATCGTGTGCCGTCACATGTATTTTAGCTGGAGGTGCTTTATTTGCATTCCAGTTGAAATTTTTAATATTTCTGTTCATTACTTTTTCATTAAGCTCAATTGATTTTGTTACTATAGAACTTTAGTATCAGCATTATTTGATCATAGGAGTGGTTATACTGAATGATTTTCAAGCTTATAATCTAAATCTAGTTAAAATAGGGTCTTATCATTATCACTACCTGAACCACAAACCTTCCTCTAATACAACACAAAAAAATGAATAACCAAAAAAGGAAATAAAGTGGGAGAAATGAACTGGAGAATTATCTGATATCTGCAAATAAATTTTAAATTTAATTTTATCATTTGGAAATCTGGGGATTGTTGTATTTTCTCTTTCGGTAGATAAGATAATTGTATTCCCAATTAGAGTCTAGCGTGTTTTTCTAATTTGGGTTATTTATTTCTCCGTTTAGTTTGAAAATTTTCAGAGTCCTTGTAATTGTCATCTTCTAGTCAATTTTGATTTTTTATTTGCATTTTCTTTGTGAGAGTTTGCTGTTGTTCATTTGTCATGCTACACCAAGTGGTATCAGTGTAACCTTAACATAGTTCGTGTTTTGTCCCTTCCTCATCCACAACATCCTGCTTCCTACCACCTCCTCCAACTAGTACATTTGTTCACCATCACTAGATTCCCTCTCTCTCCCAGTATAGTTCTCGCATCTTGTGTGCATCCTGTTCACCACAACCATGTCCTTCTGGTACATCCGCTGTTCAATCACCTTCTTTGGCCAACCAGATTCACCGCCGGTGTCTCCTCTTGCCAGCCTATATACTCACCCTTTGCCATCAATACGCGTCCAAGCTTCTGCTCTCTAGTACGGATCATTTGCTTTGAAAAGCTGTGAGATTTGTATGTGTCATTCGACTGATGTGCTACATCATAAAGTATTAATAATGATCTCTACAACAGGTTTTCAGTAGTTACTATGATGCTTATATAGGATTGCATACCTTCTAAATTCAACAGATAATATTAATTATTAAATGACTCATATCAACTTTCAAGAATATGACTTGGAATTTGCATTGTTGGTCTTCATGTGGTTCAGGTTTGGTCCATGTTCAACGTCGTCACTTGACATTTCTAGGTGGATACATTTCCTGTTTTAACCTGTTAGTTACATACCTTAATAGGGTGCTCTCTTTTATCATGACCAAGAAGGTTTTACCTTTCTAATGTAAATCTCTTTCCCTTGAGTTGCTGAAAAAAATAAAAGAGCTTCTATTAGATTCATTCTAGTATCTAAAACTATTATTTCTCCAATTGTACAATTTGTACCTTATAAGATTTGCTTGGTGGTATGCAGTATCTTATTACACATTTCAGTGAGTTCCAGTTGGCAACTATTGGATCCTTCTTAATTCATGAAAGCGTCTTCTTCTTGTCTGGTCTTCCATCTATATATTTTGAAAGGTCAGGGATTTTCAGCAAATACAAAATTCAGGTTTGTCATCTTGAACTGCTATAATGTGCATCATAGAGTTGATTTAATGTTAATGGATAGTTAGATACCTTTAAGCATGGGCCTCATTTAATTCTTTTGTTTATTCTGACATTATTTTATGATATAAAATTTGTATCATATAAATGACATTGAGGTATATGCAACTGCCAAACGTTTTGTTCATAAAGATACTCCTTGCTTGTACCCTAATATCTTCAGGTTATTAGATGCGTTTGAAAAACTAGTCTTTGTTTTTTTATTATCTATTACTGATTTTCTTGCTTGATTTTACATATTAATTGGCTCTAATTTTACTTCTCAGAAAAAGGTCAATACTCCAGAAGCACAAAGGAGATGTATTTTGCGCCTAATTTTATACCATTTATGTGTCAACTTACCTGTTATGCTGCTTTCCTATCCTACTTTCAGATTCATGGGTCTGAGAAGTAGTCTTCCATTGCCACACTGGTAAATTGCATCTTCCTATTATAAATTTACAAGGCTACATAAATACAATTGAGTCCTAATGTCACTGTGAATGAAAACTCAGCATATTCTTGAAAATTTGTTATGGTCTTACCTGACACCTCTACATGGCCACGGGGTATTATGCTTATAAATCTTTTGAACTGGGTCCTTAATTGAGTCCATATATGTGTTCACTTCTGCACTTTCAATCTGAAAAGCTTTTCGTTGTACTTGATTTCATTGTAGGAGTGTTATTGTCTCTCAAATTATTTTCTACTTCATCTTGGAGGATTTTGTGTTCTACTGGGGCCACAGAATACTGCACACCAAATGGCTATACAAGCACATCCACAGTGTGCATCATGAGTAAGTCAAATGGCTTCAGCTAAGATTTGCTTGAGCGGCCTGTCTAACTCGTATTGTCTTTTCAGGCATGCTACACCTTTTGGGCTGACATCCGAGTATGCTCATCCTGCCGAAATCTTATTCCTTGGCTTTGCCACAATCCTGGGTCCAATCCTAACTGGCCCTCACCTCATCACACTGTGGTTATGGATGACAGTGAGAGTCATCGAAACTGTTGAGGCACACAGTGGATACGATTTTCCATGGAGCCCTTCAAATTTCTTGCCCTTGTATGGAGGGTGAGCAGCATTATGTCAGCATGCTTGTGAGAAATTCTTGGATGCTATGCATTGCTAATCCGTATCTATTGATTGTTCTTTTGCAGTGCTGATTTTCATGACTATCATCACCGTGTGCTTTATACAAAGTCAGGCAATTATGCGTCTACTTTCGTTTACATGGACTGGTGGGTACAACTTCCTCTCATACACATGTTTGTTTAATTGGATAAAGCAGCAAATCAAACAGCTTCAGTCAAAACTTCCCCTAGTAAAATAACTGAGCAAATTAACATACTTTGTTATCAAGTATTATAATATTGGTTACTGATTTCATCCAGTTTTTCAATTTGATGGGACATCTTAGCTGATGCAATCATCTTCTTTTTCCTTGATTAATGTGGTCACAATTGGATAGGGCCATGAACTTATCGTTTAGAAACTTCACTGAAAATAACATCTTTTTATCTGTTTCAATAATTTGTGAACTTCTGCATCACTAGTAAAGTATTCATTTTTTTAATTGTTTTTTTTTCTTCCCTTTGTAGGTTGTTTGGTACCGATAGAGACTATCGGAAGATGAAGGCTCTCGAGGAAGAAGGAAGGAAATACTGAGTACGGTAGTATATTTGAACAACCCAAGCTGCCTGGTAGGCATCACCTGAACACAGAGACATCTTCACATTGTAATAAGCAGTAGAGTATTTGACGAAAACAAATCTTTAAGATTGTATGCCTTGCTTCCAGTGATTCTCCTTTTGTCGCTTGAATTAGCTGAGCTGACTAGAATTGGCTGTGACACCTTTACGCTTTACACTCGATTGGTACTTGTTGAACTTTGGAATGTTGTCGATGCATTTTCTTTTTACCTGTAAATCGCCAAGTTACATTTTAGAATATTAGCAGTGGACAAATTCTATTTGAGATACACATGCTTAAATTGTTTGTTTGGTAGCCAACAGAGCCTTAACAAGGACAGGCAAGATGAACTTGCAACTGGGATAGCTCAACCTTAAGGACAACTATCTTTTTCATTTGATTTGTATTGAATCAAATAGCTTTTCATTTATTTCAAATACTAGAACATACGGCTACAACCATAATAAAAGTTTTATCCCGGGGTTGGTTATTTGGATTTTTCTATATCAATTTTATCTCTTATTATTTTATCATTTATATTTAAATAAATTTTATTTTATTATTGTTACTTTATTTGTTTTTATCTTCCTCTTCTAATGTGTGCATATTTATTATAATTTTACATTGTCTAATTGACATATTTATTGATCATCTAAATATATATTTGTACCATCTTACAGTTGAAGTTGCAAACTCACGATGTTACCATGAGGCCATGAAACTCATGGTTGCAAAGGGCATGAACTTGTGGTCGAAGTGGCTGTGCGCTCGCAACAAGATCTTAAGGGGATTATTTTCTCGTTTTCTTTGTCATTTCCTTTCTTGTTTGAAACAAAGGGTCTAATCGTTGCATCCTAATCTTAGAGGCTAGAGTATTATTTAAGCTCCTAGAAACTTGTATATCTGCACACTTCGTTTTGAAAAATTTTAGTTCAAAACACTGTCTAGTTTATATGGTTCTCAAAGTAATAACGAATTTCTATATATTCTTAAACTCGTATTTAAACCACCGAAGGTCAATGAAGGTGAAA
>JBAMIE010204569.1:0-10775 GCA_037177295.1 Kaempferia parviflora
TATCATGATCTTCTACTTCGAATGAATTTTGAAATTCACTCAAAATGCAGTAAAGTTTGATGCATAAGGACATTAATCTTTTGCCAACGAATTTGTTTTGTAAAAACATTCTCTCTTGAATGCATCTTTTTTTTGTTCAGACGTAATTGGTTAATTGGCTCAACAGCCAATGAAAATCTGAATCCAAGTTATCAAATATGCTCATCTTGAATGATCATGTAGACGACTAAGGATAGAGTATGACTGATGAAATTACTGGGTCAACATGAAATAGTTTTTTGAATATCTGTGTAAAGCATAATCATCTTGTATGATCATGTAGACAAGACTGAACCGTGTGTAATTAACAACCTTTGCAATCATTTAACTGGATCAGCATGAAACTGGCCAATGAAAATCAGTATCGAACCTATCAAATATGCTCAATCTTGTATGATCATGTAAACAACTAAGCAAGACCATGACTGTTGAAAGCTCTGTGATTGTTTAATTGGGTCAACATGAAACAGGCCATTAAAAAATTTTTATTGTATCTATCAAATATACTCATCTTGTATGATCATGCAGGCAACTAAGGCTAGCCTTTGACAGATGAAACCTTTGTAATTGTTTACTTTTGTCAATAAAAAACTAACCAATAAAAAACTTATTGAATCTATCAGATATCTTGTATGATTATGAAGATTTCTGAATCTCGACTCTGACCAAGAAATCCTTGTAATTGTTTATTTGGCTGAACATGAAACATACCAATGAAATCTTTATCGAATCTATTCGTCTTCTTTGATCAGAGCTTGGAGAGCTGGTTTAAGTATCAAACAATGCCAAAGTTTAATGTTTCCTCCTTTAACAATAATTTCAGTTGTTGTTATTCCAGCGCATAGAACTGCAATTGTGAAGATATTTAGAATATCAATTAGTTTTGGAACAGCAGACCTAATTAATTATTCTTTTAATGACTGTGTTTGATGAAATTTTGGTGCTAGATAGCAGTGTGATAGGTGTTGATTCACATATTGGTGTTTAATATTTTGCCTGATTCCAGCTAATCTCTCATTGTCCTCATCACATTTTCTACAATTTTTCCATCATTTTTTTTCTTCTGAGATTCGATTTTCTAGGGAGAAAAAATTAGCGTACATCATGTTTAGTTTCTTTGTGCTTTAGTCTCATGTTTACAAAGAGGACGATGTAACTCGATTATTTCAGTTTTTCTAATTTCTATTTCAGAATGTTGTTCATCCTTTGACTAGTTAGGTAACTGTGTGCAAAAACATATATGATCATGGAGGATACCTTTCTTACTGTGGTAGGCATGCTTGGCAAAGATTGGGGAACATGAATCCAGAGGTTGCCATGGAATTGTACATCCGTCTTCTTACTGAAAATGTTCCAGAATGGATTGCAGAAAAATCATCGGTAACTAACTAAGCAACACATTCCCTTATTTGTATATATAAATATATATAATTTCATTCATTATTTCGCTACTAATGCAACTTACTTCATCATAATGCATCTTCCGAATTTAACATAGCAAGACATGGTATGGCTTATACGACGTGTTCCGTTTAAAAGGTTTCCAATATATGATAACATCCTTCCCTTCTTTTGGGTGCCCTCTTTCATCAGCTGATTTGACATGACTAGAATTTCCGTGTACGTTGTCACTAGGAAAGTGGATGAAGGTATCGACCTTTCTAACAAGGTATTACATACAACACCTGACTCCTTGTCACTCGTGAAATAGAAATCGATTACAAACTAATGAAATACCACAGGATTTCTTCAAAACAACCCGGCACTGGAGCTACTTTCACGTTTTTTGCTTAATAGTACAAGAATCTAATGATCTTTTTACCGATATAACATTTACGGATAAACTTGGCTCTCGATTGCCTTTTCATCTTTGCCAGTTCGCCTTGAGAAATTTAATCGTCTCATTTTTGATCTATCATTTTACTCTTAATATTGTGGTTGGCTTTACAGGATCGGAAGATGATCCTGTCAAACCCGATCTCACACATACGAATAACATTCGATGTAAGCTTGAGCTTGTTGCTTTGCTATCCTCGTTCTTTTCGACTATGTCATGTTTTAGCGTATAGGTTAACCTAGCTTTAATGTAACTACAGAAATACTGTGTACAGTGACAATGCATACTTGTAGAACTGTTTTAAAAAAATATATATATTTTCGCTTTTTAAAGATGTGCAACCAAACCATGAGTCGAATTTGCCAAATTAGACATGTTAATTCATTCGATTTTGACCATTATTTTAATATAAAATTTTAAATAGTAAACCGTTAATTTAAACATCCCTGGCAAATTGTAATATTTTGTAATTTGATTTTAAAACATGAGAGGTTTCATTTAGGTTTTTTAATGCACAGTTTTTTTAAAAAAAAATGTATTTTAAAGAAAATGCAGTTAATTTCGATTTTTTTTTCTATTATTGATAAGAACAAAGATTTTGATCTTAAAAATACATTTTAATATGCAGAAAATAAGATAAACATAAAAAAATCAACTTTTAAAAAAACAAAACTGGAAACAGAATATTAGAAATGTCGAATGCTTCAACTGCCGGATTCTGCATAACGCACAATAATTATATTTAACGAATATGTACATTATAAATAGGTTTTTGATTTTGCAATCACTTCATCGCCATTTTCGATGTTTTAAAACAAAATTCGCAGCATCTACAAAAGAACATACTAAAATCGTAAACAAATATTACAAAAAGGAATATAGATGCCCTATCAGTTGCGATCAGAGACAGCAGCTTTCATGTTCTTCGACCTCTTGTTCGAATAGATCTTCCGGTAAAGCTCCTTGGTCCTGTGCGCCAGCAAAACATCCAACCCGAAGCCGACCAGGCACACAAATGCCATCACCACGAAGACCATCCGGTAGCAGTGCGCTCCCACGCAGGTATTAGCCCCGCCATCCGTCTTCGTGGCCTCAGCGTCGTACAAGATGCCGGCGAGCAGGCCGGAGAAGAGGAAGGAGCCAAGGGGAAGATTGAGGATGAGGATGTTGTAGATGAGGCCGTAGTACTTGAGCCCGAACAGCTCCGACGCCGCCGGCACTGAGACGGCAAGACGGACACCGTAGCACAAGCCCACCACCACGGAGCCGATGAAGAGGGAGCCCGGCATGCCTATGGCCATCACTACATAGCCGACGGCCATTAGTAATTGTGAGACCGCGTTCCATACGGGTCTCGGTGTCGCATGCTTTCTGCAAATTTGTTGGAACAAAGTAGGTATATCAACGACCGTCAACTATAAAAACTGGGATATTAAATTACAAACATTGAGAACGGAAACTATTCCTATCACGCAAATTAGTGTATCATATATCTTCAAGTTGAATTATGATTGAATTTAACTAAAAACATATTAATCAAAAAGCAAACGAGATGATAAGTTGACAACTGAGAAAATTCTTTGGGTAGCTACTATAGAGTTACTAAATCTGGCCTACCACTGAGCATTTAAAATGATAATGGACGCATACCCGTTTAAAACGAATAACCAAATACATTTAAAACGATAATGAATGCACTCAACTCGAATGCACTCGAGTTGAGAATGCTCGATCGGGTCTGTATGACGGAATACGGATAAGAAGTCATCCCATCTAGCATATTGTCAGGTGTTATAAACATCAACAACTATCTAGCATTTTGTCAGATGTTATAAACATCAACAACTAAAAGTTTAACACAACTCTCAAAATATAATATACATTTATATATTTGAACTATATATAAGCTTTTTATCTTCCAATAAAATTTGGGACAAGCAATAACATCTGGGCAAACTGTTTGAATATTTAAATGACAACTTGATAGTACAAATATCAAAAATATATTGAAAAAACAATGATAATAATAATAACTCAACTATCACAGACACAGACAGTGAGGTTGCGAGCGATACATCAAAACGTACCATCACTAGGCAGGTGGGAAATCATTTTCTATGCGACAATATGAAAAAAAGGACATATAGAGAGACGAAATAGCCAAAAATAAAAATAAAAATAAAGATCTGATATTATCTTATCTTATCTGCGATGAGACAAGAAACAAAAAGACGAACCATGCATGTCCTAATTAAAATTGATGCTTTATATTTAATTAGATCGATGACAATTGCATCATGAGACAATTTAATTAGATGCAATGACGGATGTAATGGACCACGTGTACTGGCCTAGTGTTTTTTTTTTCTTTGTATATAAATTTTTTATCTTCTTCAGTGATATAAGCAGCAGATCTTATTTCTTACTCCTCTCAGGCACAAATAGAAGCAGCATGATTATTGATTCGGGACAAATTACAAGAAAAAGGTACACCATGCAACCTACGTGATCTCAACTACTATTGTTGAAGCCAGTTACGTATTAAAAAAGGTAATGAATTTATACGAGGGAGGAAAAAAAAATCCAAGAGAAGTAGGTATGCTTACAAAAGAATATGCTATAGGACAACCCAATCCACTCCAATCAAAAGATAAAGAATCGGTACTATTTGCAAACTATGTTTGAATATTTAATTAATAACTTGATATATAGTAAAACATATCAAAAGTATATTTAAAAAGCACAACTAAGGCGTCAAACGTAGCATCACTGGGGCAGGTGGGAAACCATTTCTATTATATGACACAATATGGAAAATGATATATTTTAAAAGAGAGACGAAATAGTCAGAAATAAAAATTAGATCTGAAAGGCAAAAATGAAAAATAAAACCGAATCAAATTTAATAATTTTTTTTTTTTAAAAAACATGACTTTTAGAACCAACTGTGATGCAACACCGGATGTAATGGACCAGATGTACTGGCCTTTTTTTTTTTTTTTTTTTTTTTTTTTGTATATGATTATATGAACTTTTTAACTTCTTCAGTGATCCAAGGGCTTCCACAAATTTAGTGTTATAAACCAGTGGTATATTTTTAATGAGGTTAAACTAAAAAAATTAAATGGTAATTAATCCAAGAACAGCTAGTTAATAACTATTTTAATAATAATAAAAAAAATCATCTACAAATATTCATCATCTTAAATAACTTATTTCAATCATTTAAACACCTAAATCTCTCTAAAAAATCTTATTTTCATCATCTTAATTTTATTTTGAATATTTATTTCTATAATTCTATTTTACTCTGAAATGAATGTGAGAAATGAATTTATTAATATAATGTGTACTTTACTTATACAATTCATAAATAATACGTGTTAATATTAAAATAAATATGAAAAAAATAAAAATATTAATATCATATATATATATATATATATAAGTCAAGTTTTTTTTTTTTTTTGATAAAATGAGGAATATTATAACACCGACTAATATAAATTCCAGGTAATATAAGCAGCATGATTCGGGATTAGTATTACAAAAACATAAAAAAGTACATCACGCCACCTACGCGATCTCAACTATGATTGTGGAAGCCAGCTATGACTTTAAAAAAATGTGACGATTTATAAGGAGGAGGGGAAAAGTCCAAGAGAAGTGGGCATGCTTATAAAATAATAAAAAAATCTAGGACAACCAAATACACTCCCGTCAAAAGATAAGTAGATAACGAATTAGTCCAACACTCGGCCTATCGAATTTATAGTGCCGTGACTATTAAGGAAGAGAAAAAGGAGAAAAATAGGTGGCGAACGTGCAAAGAGAAATTGAGGTGAAAATTCGAACAAATGACCAAGCACCTGCGTGTCTTGGAGACTTGGACGAGTGGACAACACATTCAACAGACATCTACAGCAGATTTGTTAACGATGGATTGACACATGCACTTAATATTGCAAGCAAGTTGGATTTGACTAACACATCCAACTGTGCGAGAACAGTAATCTAGAATTAATTTAGAGGAGCTACGCCTCTCAAAGACGAGAAGGTAGAAACTGAAAATATTAGATGAATAAGGAGTACCTTCGTGTAGAGTTTTCATCCACAGGCAGACACCTAATCAGTGAAAGTGAATGACAATGAAAGTGAAAGATCAGTCGAAAGGGACGACATGATTTAGAGGCGTGTTCTGTCTCATCCAAGAATGAGATGGAGACAAAAGGTGCTGGTCCAGCCAAGGTTCATCTATCACCGTTGAGACTTTTGTTGCAATTAATTGACAATTCGTACATAACAATCACAAAATCATGGCTAGCTTATTGCGCCAAGCCTGTGTGCTACGCCTACCACTCCTACCGTACCCTACCCTACCCTACCCACAATTGTAGTAAAGACAAAGAAGATAGTTTTGATATTTAAGAACCAAAGCTAAGTGTCCGATTCCTTTACTTCAACTTTAAGAGGAAATAAACAAACAACCCAAATGGGTGGAATAAATTGTGAGGCTTGTTTTGTTTACCTCGCCAAAGTACCTAAGAGTTATCGGCAATCCTCATCCAATAACCTTCTACTCAAAATACAAAATATAAGCTTACTTTACTAGAAGTATATTAATTTCTCATTCCTAGTGATGAGATTTTAAGATGAATTGAATGGTGACAGAAGGTTTAGGCAATCCATCCGAAATAGTTGGGATTCATGATATGATAAGGTGTTTTCATGAATCGTTCTTCAAGAAAATTTGAGTGTGCCATGTGATGCGTCGAATTGTATCAGGTGGGGTCGTGGGGTTCATTCTATCATATCGTAATTGAGAAAAACAGAGAGCCGTGGTAGCTAGCGGTGAGTTGCGGCTTTCAGCAGTTGCACAATTAAAACAGTCAATAACGACAGGATGCTAAACTATGGTGCGCATATTGTAGTTCTCAAGAGATATTTAGTTGGTTAGAGGGTGATAAGTTTATTATAATATGGTAGGACATATGGAAAAAAAAAAACTATCTCAGTCTCTAATCAATTTTGAGGACAGAGGGTAATAAATTTATTATAATACGGTAGGGCATGCACTCAGAAAAAAAAATCTCTCACCCTCTAATCAATTTGAGGGTCGGCTATAAATTGATCCGGTAATTTATCTCCTTCACATAACCCTAGAAACACACCTAAATGTAATTAACTTTTACTACATAATGGGTCATTGACACATCAAACAAATAAGAACCACCGATCCTAAAATAATATCTCAAATTTATAATTATTTGTAAAATATTCTCATAAATAAACAAAAAATATTATTCTGAATATTACTATAACAATTTGAAAAAAAGAAAAAAAAAACAAAATTAAACTGCACCTCTGGCATATGGCAGTTACAAGAACATTCATATTATCGGGCTATTGAAACGGGTTCTAGCAAAGACCAAGTCAAACTATTGCTGCTCATATCTCTGTTCTCACAAGGGATGCCCTGATCGATGGATCTGATCTACTACATCATGATATATTCTAAGCCTATCTATGTAATCTTACCATGTATTCCCAAGTTACAACTAATAAATCAGCAAAATCAAATAACATCAAATAAACCTACTAGAGTAAAAACGAAGAGCAAAACAAAAACGATACGCCAAAGCAGTAACCTAATGAACGATGACGCAAAAACGACTAGATATTAAATGGATAGAAATAAATAAAGAGATGTAACTAATGCAGTAATTAATTAACGTACTTGATGAAGTATTCCGAGATGGTTCCGGACGCGATCCGCCCAAAAAAGCCCCAGATGCTAAGCATGGAGACGAAGATGGAAACATCCGTATAGCCCATTGCCGTACCCATCTGCCCCATGTTGTTCATCACCGCCAACCCCGTTCCAACCCCGCATAGAAACGACAAGAACAAGACCCAGAAGTCCACCGTCTTAACCACCTCCACTATCGTATGGTCCTCTCCGATCTCCGGTCTCCGCCGCCTCCCTTTCTCAATTTTTTCCTCCACCACCGCCTCTTCCGCATGGCTATCCTCTGCCTCCGTCGTCTCCGCCTCTGCTTTCAGCAATGACTCACTCACTCCTCCGTTCTCCACATCAGCTTTCTCTCCTATCCCTGATCTGCAAATCGACTTTAGCGCTATGTGGATCGGAACCGCCACCGGCGCCGCAAGCAGGAGTAGCAGAACCGCTGCGAAGACCCTGGAGACGACCGCTCCATGTTTGCCTGTGAGATCAAAGGCCAGCAGGTACACTGCGATGACCACCGCCATCGCGTTGATGACTCCGAAATACTGTGCGTCGGTGCCGTCGTCCTCCGCCTCCACGTCCTCCGGCGGTGACTCACGGAGGAAGAACATCGCCGTGGTGCAAACCGCGGCGGGGACGACCGCAAGCAGGAAGAGAAACGAGGCGGGGTCGTCGGAGAAAAGGGCAGAGCAGATATCGGTGAAGATGGCGGTGCTGAGACCCACGTAGCCCTTCAAAATCCCCGACACGGGCCCTCGGTTCCTGCGAAAATTGCGGATGCACGTTACGAGCACCGCCGTGTTCATCCAAGTCGTGCTGTTCCCTCCCATGCACAAGAAGATGCACATCTGCGAGGGATCGAAGAAAAGCAACCATTATACCAAAGCGATCTCAAAATTTCGACCAAAATCTTCGTCGGGAAATTAGATCGGCAGCGAAGGTAGAGACGGTAGTAGTACCTGCCAGTAAGGGAGGGGGCGAATGGATTGGCGCACGACTAACCACTGGGCGCCGTACCCGACGAGGCCCTCGACAGAGCCGATGAGGAGAATGATCGGTGTGGGGAGACGGTCGGAGGCGAGGCCAGCGATGATGCCGAAGGCCTTACCGATGTCCTTGGCGACGGAGAGATTGTTGAGCTGGAGCTGGGTGAGCCCCATAAGCGTCTTGAGGGCATCAGAGTAGTTAGAGAAGGTGTAATTGTTGCCGGAGATGCACTGCACCCACACCGCCGTGACGAGCCCTAGCCACCGCCCCGTCGCCGCGCCCCAGATCTCCATCGTCCTCTTTCTCTCTGTCTCTCTCTCTCGCTCGATCGCTGTCTCTCTCTCTCCCAGTCTGAAAGCTCTACTTATAGAGCAAGAAAGGTCGGAGGAGGGATTCGTTTGAAAGAAGCGATTGAACGGGAACGAAGTTACCGACGCACACGAAATTACCGGACGAGTAAAGAGACCCGGCTCTCTTTGTCTTCGCACGTGTGACCAAGGAGGGGAGGCGGTTACTGACGGCTGGCGGTAGGCGTTGCTATTACGCCTCTTGGGCTATTTTATTTGGGTATTAAAAAAAAACAAAATTGCCTTTCTAGTAATGTGTCTATTTTAATTTTAAGGACTAAACAGAAACTAAACCCCGGGAGGAAAAAAAAAGGGTAAAGAAACAAAATTATAGGAAATAAAATAAAATATTTATCTAATTTACAGACCACATTAAATTCACTTTATCAAATATTATTTTGGAAATTACCGGACGAGTAAGGGCAACTCCAACCGGTGTCCATTTATACCATTTTGGTGTAAATAGGACACCATATCACCTCCAATCAAGCACCAAAATTTGCACTAAAATGGTGCTAATGAACAGTGCAGCACCAAGATGGTGCTGCTCTGTTCACTTGCACCATTTTGGTGCAAGTGAATATTTTTATTTTAAAATATAATTTCTTTTTTATAAAATATACTATAAAATTAAATTTAGAGTTAAAATATTTGTAAATATTATAAATTAATTTTATTTAATTTTATTTATTATGTAAATTTTATTTGTTATAAAATTATATTAGTTATTAACATTAACAGTAATATTTTGAAATTATTAATTTTAATAATAATTATTATTATAATAAATTATTTGATGTATTAAAGAATATTTTATGGAATATTTAATATATATGTATTAAATCACGGGTGACTACTAGTCATAAGTGCAAATGGTCAAGACATGAGAGAGGTATATGCTCGGGTGCGTCGAGATTCGACTTCTAGATCTCATGTGACAAGCATGTCTTAACCATCGCACCGCCGCGAGAGAAAAAAAAACTAATATAGTGTTTATGATTGGATAGCAACAGAAGACTTAAATTGATTGTAAATTACAATCTCTCAATCTTTATAGCATTTTTCGTCCTTATGTAAGCTACAGCTCCATCTCACTGTACTGATCATTAACCTGTCTCCTCGGGACGGTACGATGGTTAAGACATGAGAGATTATCACATGAGGTCTAAAGGTCAAATTTCGACAGACCCGAGTATATATACCTCCTCTATGTCTTAACTATTTACACTTATAACTAGTGAGTCACTTATAATTTACCTCTGTATTAATCTTAAAATGAATTGACGGGAACACCGAAAACAAACGAAGTCACCATTTTACCACATGTACTGACCATCAACCTACTCCTCTTTTCCCATGAAATCCATCGATTCTATTATCTATCTTTGTACCCTCCTTTCAATTCGGATCTCCTCCTTCTCCTTTACTTAGTATAATCGTTACGACATTTCGGACAAAATCAATAAATATTAATTTAAGTACGTGTAACTGTGCCTGTGTGTCTCAAATTTCGATGGCAGTATTAAGGAATGTGAAATTGAAAAAAAAAAAAAAAAACAGGAGTGCGACTTAATTAATCATCCGAATCAATTTTGTTTTAAAATGACAATGCTGCATGTCACACAATCCCGTCCCCACATGAGCCTTAATTAGGACACAACTTTGTTAGCGGCTAACCACAAACAATATTCATAAGTATGACATACGTCCATTAATTGAATTAATTAATAATGTTTAAGAAAAAGAATATCTCAAAATCTTTTAATCCAACTCACTCATTTTTTTAATTTATGATTTCTCCTCTTTAATTTTTTTTTCT
>JBAMIE010204585.1:0-10774 GCA_037177295.1 Kaempferia parviflora
GCGAAGTTATAAGAACGGTCCCCGTATGCCCTCCGACCGGCCGACCAGCCGACCAGCAGAGGTTTTCTCAAGGCTCTCCTGCCTAAGCACGGAGCTATAAGTACGGTCCCTGTACGCCCTCTGACTAGTCGACCGGTGGTAGTTTTCTTAAGGCTCTCCTGCCTAAGCGCGGAGTTATAAGTACGGTCCCCGTACGCCCTCCGATCAGCCGACCGACGGAGGTTTTCTCAAGGCTCTCCTGCCTAAGCGCGGAGTTATAAGTACAGTCCCCGAACGCCCTCCGACCGGCCGACTGGCGGATGTTCCTATCGACCACCCTTATATTGCAAGGCCTTAGCGCCAATTTGAAGGAGCGAGGATGATTTTCGTCTAGATATCAGATCGCGTGGCACCGACCGAACAAACAAGCATACCAACAAGCAAACAAAATAAGAGATGGAAAGCAACAATTCTATCTTTTACTAATAATATAACAAAATTAGCCCGAGTGGGCAATGACATCTAGAAAGTTCAAAATGCTTGAAAACGGCCCGTCCGGGTGAGAGCATAAAGAGGTCAAAAAGGAGCTAGCGTTCATTCAGGATCTGGGATTTGGCCAGGCTTGATGCTGTTCAGAATGTCGCCTATGGATATGGTCGAGCGGGTGACTGCCGGGGCTAGGTGGCTGCTCTTCTTCAGTTGCGACATAGCTCTGAGAGCTCCGACCTTCGTAGCTAATGCAATGCGGTGTCCGTACATGTCCTGAAAGGCCGTGGGCTGCAGATATTGTTACCAGAAGGTCTCCTCCCGCTCGGGTTCCTGGGCCTTGTATTCTTCCAGGGCTTTGCGTTGTACCTTCGCCTCCTTCTCTGCAGCCGCCCGAGCCTCATCTCGTTGCTTCAGCGTCTCGGTTGTGTCATCAAGAGATTTTTGAAGTCTCTTAAAAATGTAGTCTAAATCCAACCGAGCACGCCGCTCCTCGGCCAGCTGGCCTTCAGTGGCCTCTAGGTCAACTGCAACTGAATGCCGCTGGTCCTCGGTTTCTTTCAATTGGGCTTCGAGCTCGGCGATCCGGTCGGCCAGTTTCTTATTCTTGGCTTTTAGATCCCGCACGCGGCCCGCCTCCGCGAATGTCCCGGCGTCTGCCGCTCGTCGCTGAATCTTTAGAGTTTGACACTGTGACTGAGAGGACGTAAGGGCCTTGGACAGCTTCGCTTTCTCAAGATGGTGGGAGGCGGCCTCCGGCACAGTGTCGGGTTCGGCCGAAGCTACGGATCGCTGCAATCCTTGATAGTCGTTGTACAGATGGCCGACCTCATCAATGAAGGCCAGGGTTGTGCTCCATTGCTGCAAGATAAAGAGGTTAGTTTTTATCAAGTCAGAAGCATGGAAAAAAGAGGGTCGACCGGACATACCGCATTAGCAGCCTGCGCCATTCGGGCTAAGGTCACCGGCATGTCCATTTTGTCTAAGGTGTCCCTGGCCTGCTAGATAGTGAGGGCCAGAGCACCCTTAATTTTAGTACATTCTGCCTTGACCAGTGGCACGTTCTCGCTGGCAGAGGCAAACGGGGTGGACGTGACAGACACTCGCATGAACGTTTCAATAAATGACTCTTTCTCCTTAGCCTTTTCTTTGCCCTTGGCCTTGCCCTTGGGCTTATCGGTGGAGCTGGCGTCCTTCTTGGATGACTGCGTGGGGCCGACCGACTGGTACTGTGACTTGCAAGGGAGTTGCTCGGATCGTTAACTCGGTGGCTAACGGGGCTTTAGCTTTGCCGGGCGGCTGAGCGGATTCGACGCTGGCTGAAGAGGTGCAATCAGATGAGGCCGTCTCCCTGCTATGGGAGGACGAACGGGCACTGTTCCCATGACGTCGGGTCGGCTGCTCTTCCGAGCCAGATGACACCTTGGTTGGCACCATCGACTTCCGGGTGGGAGGCATCTCTTCCGTCCGTTCGGTGGCGTCGCTAGCTCCGGCGTGGCTCGCATCTCCGCCTACAACGCCCGACAAGCCAGCTGGAACATCTCCCCGAGTGGCCAATTCCTCTTCCGCTATTTGCTCGAAGTCCTCTATATCGAGCGCATTGTCATAGCTTCCAAGGTTGATGGACGCCATGAGTTCACCTACACAGGCAGAATACCTTAGTTAGCGAATCGGAGTGAAATCAATTTGCAAGACTTACTGAATTTGTCAGGAAGCTGAGCGTGGCAGGGGCTTAGGTCAAATATGAACAAAATGCTCTCGTGCAACAGAGGTAGGATGCTCAGCTTCAGGCCGGCTAGCTTCGCACCAGCTTGCAGGAAATCATCTTCCCACTGATAGCCCTTGATGGGCGACTGAACGGGCTGCTCGGTCGACCAGGTCGTGTTCCAGTCAAAAGGAACAGCTGGACGGACAAAGAAGAATCCGCTTTTCCAACCTTTGTTGGATGTGGGCATCTGGCCAAAGAACATCAGGCCAACCCTAGCCTGAAAAAGGTAGGCCCCAGATTCGGACTGCTTGGGACAGAAGAAATAATGAAAGATACACGGTTGCAAAGGAAGGCGGTATAGTCGGAACACTATAACCGTACCGGCTAGAAGACGAATGAAGTTCGGAACCAACTGGTTTAGTGGAATGTGGAAGTACTTACACAGCGATGAAAAAAGGATGGATGGGAAAGCGAAGATCGGCTACGAATTGGATCCTTAAAAAAGGCCACCGACCGGACGGGCGGTATATTGGCCCGGCAGGCCTACGACGGAATTATATATTCCTGGTCTTCCGGAAAATTGAAGGGCGCCTTCAAAGCCTCCATATCCGAGTTGTCAATAGACGACCGGGTATGGGCGAACCATTGGCGAGAGGCAACAGATGAGGTAGAAGCCATGGTTAGCCGAATAGGCAAAACGAACGAGCGAAGACTTACGCGGAGAGCTACAAGCTGACTGAACGGACGAAAGCAAGAGCTCGAAGACGAAAAAATAGCTGCAGATGGTAGGTGCGTGTAGTAATGAAAGCGCCGTAAGACCCTTTATATAGATTGTCAGACTCCAACCCCAGCCGTTGGATCAAAGTCGGCGGGAGTTCCAATTCCAATCTGCACCGTTGATTGCGGGATCGGAACAGTCTCCCCCGTCTTGTTGTAATCGGTGGTCATGTCACATCAATATTCCTGGCCAATCAGTGAGGGACACATGGTCATCACCATTAAGGCCCAGATACGGTGCATTAATGGAAGGGATGGTGCATTAATGAGCAGGATGACGGCGTGATTGCCAGCATGGCGCATATCTGACAGCTATTTTTGACACAAAACCCAAGGCGGTTCCGCATGGAGATCTCCATGCGTCCGGCCGGAAAGGGAGACATCAACATCGCAACTGTCCAGTCAGTCGGACTCGCGCCTCCTTTGACTAAACTTGAAGGGGAGGCTTATGATTTGGAATGGCCGGACGGACCCCCTAGGGGTCCAGTTTTACGTCAACAAAATGCCACGTGGCAGAATAATGGCGGGAAGAGCTGCTATCGGATGACCGACCAGATGGAGATTTCGTCCGATCCGGGTGAGGGTCCGTCCGGTCGGACAAAGCAGAGACGATCGAGCATATTCGTCCGGACGTTAACATCCCGATACGACACTCTGTAACAGGCAGACTGTGATGAGTTTGTTGTCAGACACATGGTTAGGATCCGTGGACATTCTCTGACAATCGTACAATTGTCAAGCGCGACAAAGTGTCAGGTGTCGTTAATCCCGCTATGACAGCGCATCATCATGTGCCCGGGATTAACGCACAACACCCTAATATAAATAGGGGTCTCCCGTTCCCGATGCAGGTACACATTATTACGCAAGCCACAATACTTTCTACTGTACATTCCTCTTTTGGAGCTGTGCTGACTTGAGCGTCGGAGGACCAAACAAAGGGACTCATTCCCTGGTTTGGTCGCTAACGTTCTATGTAGTTTGTGCGAGTGCTTATAGGAGCTGGACGGACGGATGAACGCTCTGCCAGGCTAATCGGACGCCACCTCATCAGATAGTCATCTTCCATTCTTCCGCCACATCATCATCGTATCACCCAACGTCATCCGTCCGATCTCAGACAGGATCATAAATCATTGGGAGTTTATTATGGGCATCCACATGTATATGTTATTTTATAATAATATTTTATTTATAGAGGTATTATATTACAATAAATTGAGAAAATACCTTCCCCTTAATTAGAAACAAGTTAAATTGTAAGAAGACAAAAATACCCTTTGGAGATATAATAATTACAATTTAACTCGGGCCCGATTAATTGGTAGAGAATCCTCCAACCCGTGCCCGTTGAATTAACGGATCTTGTTTATTTAAAAGGGTCCGGGAAGGAACTTACCAGGTAATACAATTTCTCTCGCTAAACCCTTCGCTTTGGGAGCAGCAGCTTCTCGTCGCCGACTTTGCTCGAGGGATCGAAGGGGAGCGATGGTGAGCAAGAGGCAGAAGGAGGCGCGGAAGAGGTTCGAGGAGGCGAATCCCCGACCGGAGGATGCCACCACTTCGATCCCCCCCAAGGCGGAGAAGGGAACGAAGAAGAGGAAGGAGGGCGGCGGCGGCTTCAGGAAGAAGAGCGGAACTTCAGCTCTGAGGAAGCACCCACTCAGGGTCCCGGGGATGCGTCCCGGAGAGAGCTGCTATATCTGCAAGTCAACCGGCCACATCGCGAAGTTGTGCCCCGAGAAAGCCCTATGGGAAAGGAAGAAGGTAGCCGCTCTTTTTTTCCCCCTTGTTTAACCTAACTTCTCATCTTCATTTGTTTTTCCACAATGTCGGGCCATAAATTATTGAAAAATCTCTTCTTTTCAAAAGGCCTAAGACCCGAGCAGTTCATAATAGAAACATGTTCTGGGAGTACAGACATTTAGAGCAGTCACAATAATGAATCATGTTCTTTCCAGATATGTTTGCTTTGCCGACAGCGGGGGCATAGTCTTAAGAATTGCCCAGAGAGTTACGGCGCTAATGAGAAGAAAATGTGTTATAACTGTGGAGAAGCTGGGCATTCACTTTCCATGTGTCCACTGCCCATTGAAGATGGTAATTGTCTGTTCATTTCTTTGCTTAATACTTGCACGAGTTGTTTGCAATCAAATGGCTTAATTAGCTTGCTTGCATTTACTTCTTCCAATGTCCAAAAAGAATAATAGTGGAAAAACTTGTAGGTATGCTGAAGTGACTATGACATCTAAATCTAATTTGTAAATTTTCAAATAGAAATTGGTGATTCTTTATTTAATATATGAAATAAAAACTCGATTCCCAGCATTTCATGGTACAGTGAGTAGCTCTAAACATCATATACTGTTTTTTTATTGTTCAAGGCTATTATTGCAGCAAATACCATGGTAAAGATAGTATTGCTTGTGAAATAATATAGAAATTGTTACATGGACAATTTTGTGTGAAGAAAATGCTCATGGAAAGTTGCTGTTCTATTCTGTCTAAGTATTTTTTTTTTTTAAATCTCTTAATTTCGTAATATTGATCTCATGAAATTTATTTTGCAGTCTGAAAATTTACCCTAGTTAGTTTAACACTGTTATTTTGGAAACTTAGTTTATACCAGTAACTATTGGCTATGCTGGGGTTATTTTTCCAATCTAATTCTGTTTTAGGTCGGTAAGTTTAGTTTGTTATTCGTTACTTGTAGTTTTCCCCCCTACTGGTAATATTATTAGGAAATATTTTGTTCCCTAGATATTTTGGTTTCATAGAAAAACTGAACCCTATGATTTTGTTGCCTTAGTAGTGCATATTTTAATTTCATACTTTTACTTGAAAATCTTTTGATTGTAGGGGGAACAAAATTTGCAAAATGCTTCATCTGCAAAGAACAAGGGCACTTGAGTAAGAATTGTCCAAAAAATGCACATGGAGTCTATCCAAAGGTATGCGTACTAATATTTCCATGGGACAAGAAAGAAATATACACATCAAGCAATAACTAGATGAACAACTAGTGGCAATATAATATGCAGGCAATTCATTAGTGTGGTCATTGGAGTCTAAAATGAGCTTGAAACTGTGATTATAGGAGAGAATATTGCTTGACAAAGCTCTTTAAATTTAGCAGTTCTAGCTTAGCTTATATTGTCAGTTCATTCATTTAAAAAGGAAAGCGCTCAGTTCATTCATTTGTTTGGTTCATTGTTGGAGACTTTGAGTATCCTATTATTCTCTTATTAGAAACATTGCTTGGTATCTCTTGAAGGACTTTAATCGTAAAGTTATTAGATGCTTGTGAGATGAGAGGACATATCTTTGTGTTGTGCATTAGTTCTGAAAGTGTCAATATAAAATGGGTTTAGGCACACCACACACCAGATGGTTTTCTAGGATAATTTGATCATTACCTTGATATAGTAATTGTGTTTTTTATGATTCTCATACATCTAGCCACTCTACCACTAAAGTGCCTTTTCTCGTGCTTGGTCATGTTGTGACACTTCTTTCTGCTGTTTCATCTCGTATTTACTTGAATAACATCGTAGAACTCAAATTGATTGATGTTGAGTTACCATATGTTAGGGTGGTTCGTGTAAGATTTGTGGTGAAGTGACTCATTTGGCCAAGTACTGCCCAAGCAAAAGATACAAAGGTTTGCCCACTTCAACAGGAGAACACAAATTTTGTAAGTGTTAGTGACTTTTGCACGTGTATACTTTATTCCTTTAAACTCTTGAGACAACTTTGCTCTTCCATTGATCAATCTTTATAGAATGTTTTAATAAAACAACATGACAGTTTACAAATGAACTAATCGTCATTTTTATGAGAAGAAATTTAGAAACAAACTTCTAGTATGTCTCAGTGGCACGTATCATGGAGACCTGTATCATGGTTTCTCCAAGAGATGAAATTAGCAATGCATTATGTTATTTTACTGACACGCTGCTTCATTGATGTAAGTGGACGGCCCCAACTCCGGCGAAGACCAGCAAAGGTCACACAAAATTCATCAGAGTGGAGACGACCTTGAAGATGATTTTGTGGAAGCAAGCACTTTACAAATCAAGAAGAATGACGTCTCCACTAACTTAGCATCTGCCATTGGGATGGAGGATGCCGTGAAGAATATACGCGAAAAAACAAAGAAGCAGGGCCCCAAAATAGTAAATTTCCATGGCTGACAATGACACTCATTAGCTGTTGATGGATCGAATCAGTTCTTTCCATGAGTTTTCTGCTGAATACCTAGATGATACGGATCTTTGTTCGCCATTTTCATCTGTGGAAAATATCAAACAATTGTCTCCTTTTGATAGCCATTTCCATCTGTTTAAAAGGAAAACTTAAAGAGTGTCTAATGGCTTTGGGGGTGCAGTCTCCTCTATGCACTTAGATTGTTGTCAACTAAGAGGATGTTTTCCGGAGTTTCCTCAAGCTATTGTTTTGTTTTGTTTAATTGTAAAAATCTATTTGGAATATGAATTCTTATAGAATCGTGAATTTTATTCAGAATTAGCTACAAGAAATAATTTTTATTTATCGTGTTTTAGGAGTAATAAGTTAGGCTAGATAAAACAATTGGACTAAGGCTATGTTTGATTAGGAGTAATATAATTAAGTTTGTAATATAATCAATTTTATAATGTAATGTAATTAATATTATATTATTATGTTTGGTAGAAGAGTTATGTAATCTTTGATTACAAGGTGATTATATTTTTTTGTTTGGTGGCCATTGTTTTTTATAAGGAATGTAATCTGTATTCTTATAAAATGATAAAAATATCTTGTGAAGACCGATAGGCAGCTGCCGGTGGCCGGCGAGGGAGGTGGTGTACAAAGTAGATTATAAAAGTTTATTATTTTTTATAATCTGAATTACATTATATTATAAATTTTAAATTATATCAAATAAAATAATCAACTTGATTATATTATAAAATTATTCATCTTTCATCCAACATAGCCTGAATTATAGAGGTGAAAAAGTTTTCCAGTAACATACTTTTTTATTTCTCAATAATAATCAAATATAATGTTCATAATTCCAGATACTAAGTTAATAACTTTCTTTTGCCACGTTAAACTGAATTAAAATCTCATCTCAAGTAGAGTTGTCAGATCCGATTCATGATAAGCCAATCTGTTAAAAATCTGTTCCGCGGATTTAAAAATCTCCGACCCAAATCAAATCAAAGTATGATTTATGATGAGCCAATCTGTTAATCATAACTTTCACTTAAAAAAAATACATATATTAGCATAAATCTACCATCTAATTTTTGGAAAAAAAAAAATTTCTTCTCAATCGACGACCAACTCATAGCGGTCGAGCCCGCTATGAGTTGGCCCGCTTTGACCTACAACCCGCCCGAGCTAGCTCGTTTAGGTTCATTTTTAAACAGTTTGATAAAATTATTTGACAAGATAGACCAATCTAATAGATCCAACTCATTCTAATCCTAATCTATGAAAAAAATAATTATAGCAGATTAAACTATTAGCTGAATTATATTTACAACACATCCCTCACCCTCTATTACTCATTTAATGTTTATCTTATGAAAAAAAATTAACTAAAATCTTATTCACATAATTCATAGTTTTGACTAAACTAAGCCCATCCAAAACAAACGCTTCACCATGCAACAAACCAACCTCCGATCTGTTTCCCTCCACCAATTCCTCCTCCAAACTCTCTCCTCCCTCCCTTTTCCCCCCTCCTTCCTCCTCTCCCCCCTTTAACCCTTCCCCCTCCCTTCTCCCCTTCATCTCTCAGTCCCCGCGGCCGGGTGCATCCTTCCGACAACAAAAGCCATGGTGAGCCACCTTTTCGATAGGCTTCGTAAAACCTATTGTTATGTGTTTTGGTGTGTATGCATCCAAGTTTTTTTTGATGTTTTTTTCTTCTTCTGTTAAATTATGATGTAAACAACTAAGGCGAATTCGGCTTCCGGAATGGCGGTGCACGACGATTGTAAACTCAAATTTCTGGAGCTAAAGGCAAAGAGGACCTGCCGGTTCATCATATTCAAGATCGATGAGAAGATTCAACAAGTGACCGTGGAGAAGCTAGGCCAACCGAATGAGAGTTATGAGAACTTCACTTCTTCCTTGCCGGCTAATGAATGTCGCTATGCGGTCTTTGATTTCGATTTTACTACGGATGAGAATTGCCAAAAGAGCAAGATCTTTTTTATATCTTGGTATGAACACATCTCTAGTTGCTTTTTAAATAATTATTTTATTTCATCTTTTTTTTCTTATTTAGGGCACCCGATACCTCGAAGGTGAGAAGCAAGATGTTATATGCTAGCTCAAAAGATAGGTTCAAGAGGGAACTTGACGGGATCCAAGTCGAGCTCCAAGCAACTGATCCAAGCGAAATGAGTTTCGATATCATCAAAAGCCGAGCGATATAAGGCTACCCATCCTCTATATATCAACTTCCAACTTAAATTGTCTTATTAAGTCATGGAATCTAATCTTATGTACTAAACTAGGCTGCTTTACTATGTTGACGAATTCTATTTGTGCTATCATGTTCTTTATTTCTTCATTGAATACATCAAGATTTTCAAATGTCATTGCAAATTAGTTCTTTTCATGGAGAAACTAGAGGTGTTAAAGACACAAAGATGGCTAAAATTATTCCATAATTCTTAAAACAAGAACCCATATCTATTTGACTTAACACACCAGCGTTAAGAAGGAAGTTTTATTGTTATTTTTGAAGTCTCAATTTCATTGTATTTAGAGCCGTCAATTTAGATTGGACCCGTCGGATTGACCCGTCTGGTGAAACAATTTAAGAGGATTGAGTTAGAATTTTATCAACCCAAACCCGCCGCGGGCCAACCCGCCTAGGTCCGCAACTCACGCATGTCGGTCTACAATGAGTTTGGGTTGGCCCGTGGATTGAGAAACATATGTGAGCCAAATTTTATGCCAATTTATTATTTTTTTGTTATAATTTTAAAATAAGAATAATACTTTTCATCAAACATGAGTATTCATTTGTTTTCATTTATATTTAAAATACCTATATATTCCAGAATACGTTTGAATGATGAAACCTTTCCGAAGTAAAACGTTGAAGATATGAAACTTTTTTTTTAATCTTTGGTCCGTAGGTTGGCCCGTCTAATCCGCAACTCACCTTAGATTGAGTTAGGGATTTTCCAACCCGCCAAGATAACGGGACGACCGCCCCGCCCGACAATTGACTGGCACGCCATAGGTCTACCTGCTTAGGGATGACAATTTTTCCTGCATGTTCGGATATCCGCGGGGAAAATCCAAAAGGGGGCGAGTTCAGGGAGGCATTATCGGGTTCAGGTTCGGAGATTTTTTTAAATCCCCACACTAGAATGGGGCAGGTATGGGGGTGCTGTCCCCATCCCCGAATCCACCTCGATATCCTAATAATAATAATTTTAATATTATTTAATATTTACACTTGTAAAAACTAAATACCTAATACCTAATCTCCACTTTCATTCCTCACCCAATTCCTCCTTTCTTCTTCACCACTACCACCTCTTTCCTCATTCCTTTTCGTCGAGCCGACCAGATCCTCATTGCCGATGACTCTCTTCGGCCTGAGCATCACTATCATGTAGGGATCTAGGCATGCAAAACAAAATTTTGCGGGCGAATATTTCGCACAACCGCAGCGGAATGGATCCCTTCCAGAAGGTCCTTGTGAAAAAAAATAAGTTCGCTTTTCTAAACAATCTAAACTACTTTAGATCTACATGAAGAGTGTATACCTTTGTTGCGTGCCCTTCGCTTATCCCGCTCGATCAAGTC
>JBAMIE010204594.1:0-10773 GCA_037177295.1 Kaempferia parviflora
ACTGAACCAAACACTTTTAAAATTAATCGGTAAGCTAGATATCTTATGCTAATTCAAAAAATCAATAGCATAAACAAATTAAAAAAAAATATGGAACCGCCACATTAACAGCCCCCTTAGCGCCGGCCCCACGGATATAGAGGGAGATAAATACAGGTACACAGGTGTGAGACGCATGACGAAGACTACCACATACAATGATAATCGATCCCTGTCTAATTCAGACACACTATTATGTATCCCCATCTATGCTACGCCCGGGACAGCATAAACAAATTAGACATCATACACTTCGGTGACTACGACCATAAACATTTTAACCTAATCATTTTAATGTTGTGATTGGGAAAAAAAACCTCCAGCAGGCAAAATCCAACAAAAGGCACTGCAACATACTACTATATATAAATACTTTTCAACGTGCTGAAAACCCAACAAAAAGAACGTTCAACTATTTTCCAAAATTAAACTCTGATAAACTACTAGAGTTAGGGTGAAATATCTACAGATATTTCAAACTAACTTTGCACTATTTTCCAATATTTACACCAATTATGCTCTTAAAGAACAGTTACAACAGATCTCATGTTCCATACAACAGTAAAAAATAATGCACCGAATAAAAGCCCAATTCTCTTTCAGAAATTCCAAACATGTTCAACCATTTCCTCATACTCTTTAAAACTAATCTTAATAGCTAAGAGAAAAGAAAAAAAAGGAACATAAACATAAGTTGTCAGAGAAATGGAAAATACATAATTGTACATTACGTAATCTCAAAAACTGATCAAGTTGCTAGATAACCCTTTCAGGGCCAATATATCCTTCGAAGTTTTTGAGAACTAATTGCTCAGCAATTCTTTACAAAGGACGATAGAGGTACGTGACATTTCCCCACAAAACCTGGTTTTACTAAAATGCCTGTCTTTCTGATTGGACAATAAAGCTTACCATGGTATCAAACTATATAACAATGAGACATCAAGCTTCAACAACAATTTCCTCATCAGTTGTATCAGACATGACAGCCTCTTCTGATTCCTCCCTGTTTTGAGTGTTGCTGTCAGGATCAACTTTCTTGACAGCCTCATCGTGCAAAATCTTCTGTTGCAGCTTTGTTATTAGGTCTTCCCTATCTGCTTCATTCTCCAACAGATAGTGTTTAATAGCATCTTTTCCTCGAAAGTTTTGTCCATTGAAACCATACATAGACAGACCACTTTTGGTAACAAACTTGTGCTTCAGTCCTAGTTCAAGTAACTCAGACTCACGGCGGATCCCCTTGCCGAACTCAAGCTCAAATTCAGCTGTTCTAAATGGAGGGGCATGCTTATTCTTCACTATCTTCACGGAGACTTTGCTCCCAATAATCTGCAAAAGGCAACCACGTCAGCAACTACATTTGTGAAAGTTGCAAATCAAAATTTGCTTCATGCAGGGATTGATTTATGCAAAACGTGATAACGCCCATGCCAAGCGCCCCTCATCACCGGCCCCATGGTGAGATGAAGGGAGGTAAATCACGTCCTAAGCGGCCCCTAAGTGGGAGGGTTATTTGCCGTAGATGCTACCCATTGATGCAAGTCTACCGCTCAACAAAAAAAAAAAAAAGGTGTCCATGAAATGAAATTTCAAATATACAAGAAAACTAAGAAAAGCTCTGTTCAGAGCCAGTTCAAAGTTAAATGATCATAAGACATACAGACTACTGCAAAAAAAAAAAACAAAAAAAAACAAAAAAAAACAAAATTGTATTACTTTAGTTGTATTTACCTCCTTGTCTTTTTCGACAAAGCCAACCCGTTTGATGTTCAGGCGAACAGATGCGTAAAATTTCAAGGCATTGCCACCAGAGGTAACTTCTTGTGGTACTCCAAACCCACCAAATGTGCTCATCTTTGCTCTAATCTACAGTGGCAATGATACAGATAAATAGGCCATATAAGAAAGTATAATCCAGACGCAAAGACTTGATGCAATGGATCACAAATCTCACTGGAAATAATATTCCTTTTCTCACACATCAAAGAAGAAATTGAAAACCAATGTCATTTCCAACCACTTGATTAAGGAAAACTGGTTGTGCATAGAAAAAATGGTTTCAACAGGTGGTAACAAAATTGGGGCATCTTCAACTCCTGGAATTTGCACATGCTACTCTGTAGGTTTGACCACTGTTGATGTTGAATTGCAGCACATGATCAATCTTTGAACTAATTCTCATAACTATGCCTCCAAAATTAGAACTAAACATCTTTACACAACTGAACAAGTCTGTAATCATCTTTTCAATTAAAGGTTGGTCTGGCATTCAGGTGATTTTGAATGCTATATCGATTATAGCATGTCAGCAGCAAATTATATTAATACACCCAACAACTAGGAAAGATATTTTTGATAGTGCACACATTTATTGATAGAATCTGCAATTCAAGAAAAAAACACCACAATGTTGATGGAATAGAGGGTTAAAAAGTTTCTTAAAGGCTACCACTAAAGAAACCTTGGTGTGGTCAATCAAAGGAGCTTTGAACATGTCAATTCACAAACAAATACCTGATTAACAAACAACAAAATTGCCTGTGATCGTGACAACGAATGACTCAACTTGCGCAGAGCTTGGCTCATCAACCTTGCTTGGAGGGCCACATGAGCATCTCCCATCTCGCCGTCAAGTTCAGTTTTGGGCACAAGGGCAGCCACCTAAAGTCAGAAAGAAGGTTAAGGGAAAAGGATATCAGGTGCTGTATGAGTGATTCAGTTTTAAAATATATTAAATATTTCATGAAGTGCTTTTTCAGTAGCGTACATATTTCAATAAAGATAATGCATGTGTACAAAATATTTGCCCAAAAAATATGATCAAATGTCATAGAAATTGAGTAGATTATAGTACAAGAATAGTGTTAAACCAAATGAACTAGGTCTAAAATTAATAAAAGCATAAAACTCAACTTCATTTGATCCTTGAAAACCATTTTTACCACCAAGTAATGGCCAAGTTACAAATTTTCTAATACCATCTGAAACAAAACTGTCAATTCTCACCATAGAGAGGTATTTAATGTGGACAATGAATCTAAGGATAATTAATTAAATGAAAGAACTCAAGGTTGAAAATCAAAAATAAGTAGAAGCAGATGCAGAATCCACCTCCTATAAGTTCAGAGGGTAAAAGAAATATTCCTAAAGGGATACAATACAAAATCACATCTCAAAGACTTCTTTACTTACACTGTCCACAACCACAACATCAACTGAACCACTCCTAATAAGAGTGTCAACAAGACTAAGTGCCTGCTCACCACAATCTGGCTGTGACAATAGCAAATTATGAGTATTTACACCAATAGCCTCTGCCAATGCTGGATCAAGAGCATGCTCTGCGTCTATGAAAGCACAGTACCCTGTAAATCATACAAATTAGTGAACACTATAGAGGAAATCATAAGATGATATAAATAATGGCATGGGATACAATTCTTACAAACACTGTTGACAGAATAATTAACCAAACAAAATTACCTCCATTCTTCTGAGATTCTGCAATTACATGAAGGGCTAGTGTAGTTTTTCCTGAAGCCTCTGGACCATATATCTCCACAACACGCCCCTGCAGAGAAAAAAAATGATGGAAAAATTAATAATCCACCTGAAAGTTAAAGCAGAAACTTAAGTGTCATTAATTGAATAATTAATAAGAAATGTGTGTGCATATTTCATACATAAAAGTTTTTGCAAGTTTGATGCATCAATTTCTTACCTAATTAGAGACTAATGAGTTATCTTCAAATTAGATAAAAGATAAATATTTTTGATCTTAACATGACATCAAAATTTCCAGCTGCTATAGAGATACAAGCATGGATAATAATAATATGCATACCAAGATGTACCACCAGGCAAGAATAAATTAATGGAAAACTATGCAGTATAAAGTATGTGAAGAACAAGTCAGTTATAAGTAGTTAGTGAACCAGTATGTATTGTATGTGGAATTCGACATTTACACCAATATCCAAACATGACATTCAAAGCTTTGCCACATCAAAAAGATGATTTCTTACATAGAAAAGCTAGAAAAACAAAGATTATAAAGTAACTGTACCAAGATAATCATTAAGTCAAAAACAACACTAAGGCAAAGACTTGTAGTTCACTTCTTCCATTATTACAACAGTGATTAGTGAAGATGCTAGCAATTATCCAATACACCTAATCTAATGACTCAGCTAACAGTTGGAAATTTTGGGTGACAAAATTGTTTCACAAATATGAATAAATACCTTTGGCAGACCACCAATTCCCAGTGCCATATCCAACAAAAAAGATCCTGTAGATATAACAGGAACTTCCCTAGGAGCATGAGAACGACCAAGCCACATGATTGAACCCTTCCCAAATGAAGCTGTAATCTGATCCAATGCTTGTTGTAAAGCCAAGTCTTTCTTAGACTGGTTTTCTTTGTCACTGTCAGATACATCTAACTTGGACTTTTTTTTAGCTAAAATGGAAATCATTGTGAATTAGGTCTAAGAAAATAAATATCAATAATCTTCAACTCATAGACTGAAACTATAAGAATGGATTACAACCAAGGAGGTCTTTGATTCTAAGCATTTCAAGCTTTTAGGCATTGAAGAGAAAAAGAATGAACACAAGAGTCACAACTAAAGCAACAAACAAGAACCTAAAGTGCCTGTTAAACAAAGAAAAAGTTAAAGATAAGGATTTTAAAAATCATTATTCATGCAATACGACCCTCTGAAGCTAAGATGGATGGAATTTGAAATATCACTTGCAAGAACAATAGCTTTTATACTAATGAACACATATTATTGCGGCATAGTCCCCACGGGAGGGACTGATGGCTAGTGCATGAGGTGTTGCCACCAATGAGGTCTGGGGGTCAAATCCTAGCGAAGCCAGGTGCCTGCCCTCTCTTATGCCCTCCTAGCGAAGCCGTGATTTACCTACTTCGTGTTGGCCTTGGGACAGGTTGTCGGAGGCGCTGGGGCGAGCGATTCGCCTTTTGCCACCAACATATTATTGCGGCATATATTGGCAAACAAGATCGTATTCAAATTTAGAGACATTGAAAGTTAACTAACCTTGAGAGGAAAATTTGAAAAATTGGAAAGAAGATGCTCCAATTCCTTGTCCATATATCTGCAAGTACAAACATACTTAGGCATCAGTTAAGATACAAAGATCGAGAAACACAAGATGGATGGACCAGTCTAGATTATTTTAGAATATACGAATCATCTTTTGATTGACATTTCTTAAAAACAAGACAGTTCTATTTTGACCTCCTAACCATGAACTATTTTTTCCTTGAACCAACTATGCTACACTGTCAACTCTTCTCCTTACTGTGGGAATGAGAACTATATATAATCTCACATGTTAACTATGCCAATTTCCATGTCTGCAGATTCAGCATTAATTCACGAAAATTTGTCACAGATCAAACACATGATTTTGACTTGTCATGTTATAAATGATGTTCTGTGACATCGCTAGTTAGTCTCACATAGGTGGTTATATGATAGTGAACAAGGTTTATATGCCTTAATAGGTGAATTATCATTAACTTGAACTTAAGCATTTTGAATCACTGATCGCGTCTATCAAGTTAATATGTCTATTCTCCTACACATGGTGAGGCATTCTAATTGGCAAGTGTCGCTTTTGGTGGATGAGTTAACATTCCACCACCCATTAGGAACTATTTCCCGTTACAAGGAGTGGCCCTAGATGGTAGTATCATGACATCCTAATTTAGCTTCCTATGGAATGTTATCCAATGAAAGGGATTATTTTACCTTAGACTTCCACATTTTAGATTGGTCGTTGGCTCTACAGCTGGATTAAGTGGTGCATGCCTGATATGTAAATTCCAACATAACCCACTCTCATGCCAACTAGTGCTGCTTAAAGTAGCCAAGGAAGTAACACCTGGTAAAACCAAGATTTTTTCCATGTTTCTCTTCGTGTTGGACTTTGTTCTATAACATTATCGTTACTAGAAATGAATGTTTTAGGTGCAGACGTATATCAGAAATAAAACAAGATTGGCACTTCACAAAAAAGGGAGGGCTTCAAGGTGCAAAATCAAGCCTTGATAGTTTTACGCTCTAAAATATGACGATTATCGATTGTTTGGATAAGAAAAAGGACCTCTGATGCGCATAGCGTTCGCCTTAAAGAAGCGTGACGGAGAAGCCTCGCCATGGCTCTCGAACACTGAGAGGCCTTGTTCCCCGAAGCCAGAGTAGGCTTAGGGTTGCTCACCTCTTTTGGCGATTGCAGAAGAAGGCATAGAATGGAAGCGGGAAGTGTACGTAGAGACCATTAGGGTTTGATTTGGCGTATGTCTCAGAAATCGCAGGGCGAGCCGGCTTATGCTACAAAAGAAGTGGCCGTTACAATAAAAACGGTATATGTTAGACCATAAATTCGGTATCAGGGGGAAAAAAATATGATCATGGAATTTTGAAAATGTCACTTTTCCTTGGGGAAAAAAATCCCAATCAAGGCACATTTTTTCTGAACTTTTAAAACGACTCTTAACCATCAAAACTTTTATGTGAGCGAGGGAGCGAGCGACGTTTTCTCGGTGAGCGAGCGAGCGGCTGCTAGAGGTGAACATGTATAGTGAGCAATTCGCGCGACGGTTAGAGGTGAACATGTGCTGAGGTGAAATAATATTTTACTAAATATCAAGTATAGTAAATTATTACCTCGCAGTCCAAGCTTCGACAGTTCTACCCGTGTGAATCCATACTAAAACGCAAGCAAAACGTTCCTCCTGGACTCAAACTCTATGGATTCAAAGATGAGGGATTGAGAATAATCCCATTGATAAACCTCAAAAAGATTCCTTGGACTCGAAGTATAGGATCGAAAAATATTAAAAGGGGTGAATAACATGTGTCACTTTTTCATATTTTTCAAAAATTTAAGAGATAACAGCAAAAATAAAAATCAAACACAACACTAACATGGCTTATTTTTTAATTTACTTGGTTCAGCCTATGCTACTAGTCCAAAGCTCACGATCAATCACTTTTATTGGATAATTCACTAAGTATTCATGAGTATAAGAATTCAATATGCACAATAGTAGACAATAAAAAATACCGACAACAAATTGAGATCTCAAATTGAGATCTGAAGTAGAGCGTTGTTGTTGGTGCGACATTTTGTCATCGTAGCAGAATTTTAAAGTAGTGCAATGATCGTTTGAGCGTAGAAAAATAATGTACTTCTCCTTTAATAAAATCATCTTATAAATGAAACCTTGTGAGTTAAGCAATAACAGGTGAGTAAACCATTGTTGGATGGTCCGGATAACATCAATATCTGCCCTTCCTGCTCACTCCTCAAATTGAACCAGATCACTAAAAGTCAAGGCAAGCAAATCATATACACAAGCACACTCTAGCACAACAAGGTCATTTTTCTTTAAGATATCAGACTGATGAAGAGCTGCAAATCTGGCCAATTTAATCACAATAAATTACCTTGTGATCTAAGTAATTCGTTTCTGCACTCATCAATATATCATCAGGAAAAAAACACATGCACAACATTTTTTCTCTCAATCCAGCTTAAGTCGGGTTCCTTTTCTAGCATTACTCTTCTGACCTTCTTCCTAATTCCTTTAACAACATCCCATTTCCCAACTGAAGCATAAAGATTTGAGAGCAGTATATAGGTCGTAGTGTCCTCAGGTTCTATGATTAGAGCTTGTTCTGCAGCCTGTGCACCAATTTCTAAATTTCTGAAAATAACACATGAACACAATAAGATTCGCCATAGTTCAGATGACCCAACAAAAGGTGATTCCAAGATGAACTGCTTGGCTTCTTGCAATAGTCCCGATCGACTTATTAAATTTACCATGCAAGCATAGTGCTTACACCCTGGAACTATACCATCTGCCGACATGCAAAACCAGTAGAATCTTCCTCTCTCCACTAAGCCTGAATGACTACATGCAGAAACCAGAGAAAGGTAAGTCAAATGATCAGGTTGCAGTCCTTTCCTTACCATTGAATTGAACATCTTAAATGCCTGCTCAGAGTTTCCAAAGTTACCATAACCTCCAATCATTGAATTCCAGCATTTTAAATCAGGAATCTTTATTCTACAAAAGATAGAGTCAGCTCCTTGAAGAAGACCATTTTGAGCATACATGTCGATCAAACACCTACAGACACAGATGTTTGCTTCATATCCAGATTTCACCACCAGAGAATGGATCATTTGCCCAAGGTTCAGCATTACAAGATCAGCACATGATCTCAATGCATTGCTGAGAGAAAAGTCATCAATTTTATGTCCTTCGTTTAGCATTAAATAAAAATATCGCAAAGCTAGCTCACCTTCGCCCAACTTTGAATGACCAACAATCATTTCACTCCAAAGTATTGCATCTTTAATCAATATGAAACCAAACAGCCTCTTAGCAGAATCAGAGTCACCATTTGTGAAATACATATTGATTAGAGTGTTTGCTACAAATATGCTTAAATTCAACCCTGACTTTATAGTTTGGGCATGAAGAGGCCTCCCGTAACATACAGAAGGTAAAGTAGCAGTAGCATAAATGACTGCAGCAAAGGAATGGGCATCTAGGTATGATCCTCTATAAGAAGAAGACACATCCTTTAACTCGATGAAGACTTTCATGGCCTTCTCCCCTTCACCGGCATCAGAATAACCAGCAATGAGGGAGTTCCATGAGACCAAGTTTGGCTTCTCCATATTGTCAAAAACAAATGCAGAAGATGGCATGTCTCCGCAGCAAGCATACATGTTGACTAGTGCATTCTGCGATAGGATATCAGGCTTGATATCTGATTTTAACATCTGTGCATGGACAATGCGCCCTCTTTTCCCATCCTTCAGTTTCCCGCAAGCATTTAGAATTATAGAAAATGTGGAATTATTAGGCATTAAGCCAGATCGGATCATTTGGCAGAAATGCTGGAAGCCATGCTCGATACTACCATTTTTGACATTGCTAAGGACTATCGAATTCCAAGCGACAACATCCTTCTCGCTCATTTCCCAGAAGATATTCTCGATAGCTTCATGATTTCCGCTGTCGGAGTACATCCTGAGAAGCGCAGTTTGAACGCGCACATTGTTAGGGAAACCATACCTGACGACTTTGGAGTGCAAGCCGCGACCAAGAAGCGGTTCTTGAGAGGACGCCGAGGCTCGGACGAGGCTGGACAGCGTGGAGGCGCTGGGCCCCAAGCCGACGAGGCACAGCTCGCGGAAAAGTCGGAGGGCGGACTGAGCACCAGCGAGGCACCTCGAGTATGAGTAGGCGGCGATCATGGCGTTGTAAGAGACGAGGTTTCGTGCAGAAATTGCATCGAAGACCTTGCGGGAGTGACCGAGGGCGCCGCATTTGGCGTAGAGGGAGAGGATGTTGTTGAATAGGAAGGGAGGGGAGGCGCAGGGAAAGACGATGAGGATGAGAGCGTGAAGCTGGCGAGTCTTGCGAAGGGTAGCGGTGCTGCCGGAAGAGGCGCAACGATGGAGGAGGGAGGCTGCAACAGCGGCCAAGGGGGCTTCGCAATTGTAGTGGTAGAAGGGCGTCGAGGCCATACAAGCAATTGGTCATCTAGATTTTGTTAAACAAATAGGTCTCGCGTGTCTGACATCTGGACCCAACCCCGAGCTGATTCCAAATCGGACCCGGCCCGGCCAATAACCAGGTTAATGGGCCGAGAATCCATTGATCCGATTGCCGGGCCAGTGGATTATTTTCATTCCTAACCCAATAAAAATTACCGATTTAATGGTGAATCGTCGTTTTGACATTTTTAAAATTTTATATATTTAACTTATATTATAAGTGTAGTTCAATTATACCATTTTATTTAAATTAATTTTTTAATGTTTTATCTTAAATTTTTGATAATTTTTTAACTCTTTTGTCTTGAAATTTTTAAAGTTTACCTTTTTATTAAAATTAATTCATAAAATCAATAAATATGGATTATTCTATATTTAATTTGTTAAATTTATTAATCGTATTTAACTCTCTAAAATGATTTTATTTTTATATATAGAGAGATTTGATATCCTACTCGACGCTTCCTATTTATGAGCAACATCCGACGTGATTGATCTGACATAGCAAAACTCAGTTTTTTTAATTCCTCTCTTCCTCTTTCATCTATATGCAACAACTTTCTCTCTTTTATTTTAAATTAAAATAAAATTTTCTCTTTCATGATTACATAATAGCTGCCACAATTGTGGCAGTTATTAGCTGCCACAACTTGTGGCAGTTAGTAGCTGTTAAAGTTGTGATAGTTACAAGCTGCCACAACTTGTCCCGCCATTGTGGCAGCTAGTAACTGCCACAGTTGTGGCAACTAGTAGCTGTCACAGTTATAGTAGATAGTAACTGTCACATGTTGTGGCAACTACTAACTACCACATGTTGTGGTAACTAGTGTAGAATCATAGAGTTCGATAGAGGGGAGGGGCGTGAATATCGATAGTTAAAAATTATCGGAGAAAGTATAGAGGAAAAGAAAAGACACGAGTACACAAGGAGTTAATTTGTTCAGAGCCTTCGGTGACTCCTTCTCGAAAACCCACGGACTTTCGAATCGTATCGTTGGGCAATTCACTAAATTCTCTTTTGGTAGCACCAGAAGAATGAGTCGAGTACAATGATAATAAAGGTTAGGTGTAATAGCCTACACCTTCCTGATGAAGTAATTAAATGCACAAATT
>JBAMIE010204605.1:0-10773 GCA_037177295.1 Kaempferia parviflora
CTCTTATAGTAAATCGACAATTAATATTGCCATTCAATTTGGAATATTCAGTTATAAAATATTATTAAGAATGATATATGAATATAACAGTGAATAAAAAGGAAAGGATGGATAGATGAAATTAAATGATTCTCAATTCTTTTTTATGGTAGGAGAGTCTGTTCTGACGTGGCAGAGATGGAATGGGCCGAGGTTTCAGTACTCGATCAACTCCATCTGTCCTATTCAAGCCGGAGCTTGAGTCAAATTAGTCTAACTCACGGTAAGCTCAATATAAATCAGACCGACTCTTCACAGCTTGAGCTAAGTCAACTTGGCCCACGGAACGGTCGAGTTCAACTCAAGTCAATGCAACGCACAACTGAGCTCGAGTCAGACCAATCCGATCGCTCCCGAGCTATGCTGCAAATTGATGCGGTAAGTCCAGGAGGGCCCTAAGAGTTCGGGTGTAGTCAATGGAGCGGCCAGCATGGAGGATGGCGTGGCGGTTGACGTGGGCCTGTCGAACTGCCCGACCCACAAGCTCGGTCAGGGCCGCCAGCATGACAGCGATAAGCGGCGGGGCCACCCGGCTCGTGGACTTGGCCGGCTGAACAGCCACAAGCAGGTCACAACCCAGAACTGCCCAAGTGCATTTCACCCAACCAAGGCCAGCGGCCCGGTCGGTCGGCCTGCACATTGGCCCTTGAGGCGACCGAGGAGCCTGGATCTTCGTATTTCGCCTGACCGAGAGGAAGGCCCGGTCGGCCAGGCAGCACACCAGTCCTGGGGGAGGCGACAGAGCGACCCGAAGCTTCACCCGGACGGGCAGCACAATCATGGGGATAGTACTCCACCTACCTTTTGGCAAAATGTCAAAAGCACAGGCTGTGTACTGTACAAAGGGTATAAGGGAAACTTTCCTCTCTAACACCCGATCAAAGACGGCACGCCCAGATAAGGGGATGTTATTGTGTGCATAATTTTGAGTTTGATTAAACATCATTAGTATGAGATTAATTTAAATTACTATTTATTATAGATTAATAGATTCATAAGGATTTGTTGTAAGGGGAAATATTACTTTAATTCTTTTTTTTTTCCCGGCTAATCTGAAGTATCATTTAAAATTCAAATTCTGTTCCTCTAAATGCTTCAGCAATCAATTCTTCTACTCTTCATCTTCTACTCTTCAGTAATTACCGGAGTCGAGGAATGCACTGACCGATGCGGATCTCCGGTGAAACCAGAGAATATTCTGTTGGACGGCAGATTCCGAGCAGTGGTGGTAGATTTCAGACAATCAAAGCTGATGAACAGGGAGCAGAGCCGAATCGCGGCAAGCCTAGGGGGGACGAAGTCAGAAAATGCATGATCTTTCCGATGAGTTCTAAGCATTTATCATCTAGTTGAGGCACATCTAAAGGCAAATTATTAAACTAATGGAGGAGGCACAAGAAGAAAAGGCATAAACAAGAGGTCCAACAGAATAGCTAAATTGGAATGAATGGTTGCATTACTATTTACTAACACATTCATAGCTGTAACGAGTAGAACGACCCGACGATGATTCTCAGTGAAGAACAGGAGTTTATGTTCGATGTGTGTCGAAAGTACTCATGTGCCACCATTTCCTCTGTTATTATTACTGTAGGGAGTAAGAGGAGGAAAGGAAGGCACAGACTGCAGTATGAACTTGCGACCACTTCTACTGCCACTGGAAGAGCTGCTTCTCAACCGATGCAACAGCCTTTTTGGTGGAGATACCCGTTTCTGTTTAGGTGAACTGGCCTTCACAGCCTGGGTAGGCAAGCAGGAATCCTTCAAGATTTCAGGAGTATCATCGATCGTCTCTTTGTTTAGCCTGCTGTCGGGGTCTGATTCCGGAGGTACCTTGCTTCCGCCGAACTCGTGAAGTGGAGTCACTGGTGAACCATGACGATCAAGTGATAAGGAATTTGCTCGGAATAGTCTTGTCTGTAAAACTTTGGGCTCTCTTGTATTGCTCGGCAAATTTTTTTCCAAGGGACTAAAGGTGCATATGTTTGGAAAACCATTCCATCCAGGAGAGAAGATGTCGACTTTCAGATCATTCTCCGAGTCCAGGTCATATGAGGGTACCAACATGGAATCTTCTCCTGCATTTGCATTTTCGGAGGATCCTTTGCTAATCAAATTCATAGGAGAACCTGGTGATCCTTCATAGCACACTAAAGGAGAACCACTTGTTTCTGGTGAAGTCAAATAATGAGCAAGCACCAAAGACTTGGCTGCACCAACTCCACTGCCATAGAATGACAAGAAAAGCAAATAAGAAATCAAGAAGTTAGCGAGGCAACAAAAGAAATCCACAAGATATGTCGTCTGCGAGACAATACAAGGGGCATACCCTGTGACTTGCACTGAAGGTGTTAGTGGGGATAGGCGAGAATCCACCAAACTTCTCGGGTTTTTTCCTTTGCTTTTGGTGGATGAATCGCCCTCCAGTTTCTCTTCATTGCGCTTGTGTTCAATCTCAATGATCTCAGTACATCCTGCAAAAGAAGAGAAAAAAAGGTGTATGTTAATTGTCATTAAGAAGAGAATTCCAGTAAGGTATCAACAGATATACTTAGAAGGAGAGGCCTGAAGATTAGGATAATATGAAGATCAGGAGAAGAAAGAAATAAAAAGTGTTTATGATTTGTGAAAGGATCTTCAACCTAAGTGATTTGATTGACAATTTCGATTACTTTGGGTGCCAACATATATACACTTAGATCACCTGATCATACCTATTTTTTTTTAATAAGTAAAAGTGGTATATCATGTATCTAAAATGTACAAAATAAAATTTTAAGTTCTATTCATGTCTGATGTAGTATCAAATCTGAATAGATACCATATATACGCTCGTGAATATCCTTTCTACGTCTAACTGACCTTTAAAAAAAACTATGATTTCGGGTCCTCCACACATAATGTATCAATGATGACAAAGCTAAATGACGAATCTTTGTCACCATCCTACTCCCTCTGTAATACCATCCAAAGACACAAATTGTCCTAGGATAGATGGGCATCTTTGGACGCATATGTGCTAGCCATAGGTCAATAGAGACTTCTGTCTCCAACACCTATCCGCAAAACGTGCACCTGATCGTACCTATTGAAACTAAATATGTAAAGGGATAGCATGTGGTATGATCCCCTCCAACATATGTAACCACAACAAATATAACCACCTCTAATGTTTCTAAAACATTATTCATTTGATATACTCAATATCCTATAATCATGTCATATATAGGATTTTTCTCAAAAAATAAAAGGAAAAATAATAATTTATATTTTTAGTTGATAGACTCATACTTCATCTATTACAATAAATGCAATATTAAATCTAAATTTAGACTTTTGATCATTATGATAAAAGAAATGATAAAATATTGGCTTAACTAATAGACTCAATTAGGAGACATCATTGGATTCAATCTCCTAAGTGGTCCTTTCAACCTTTACATATATAAATATGATCTTATTGTTATTTTACATTTTTATCTAAATGAATGGTATATTTACAATTCTTTACCAATTTGCAATTAGATAAAAAAGACTCCCCGTCAAGCAAGTTCAAAAATATCATAGAGCCTCAACGTATACAAACATATTCAATTTTAGGACCTCTAAAAATTTAGATGCCAATTTATTAATTAATCATTGAAACTGACATTTGAAGTACTAATCTCCTTGGGTTGAACTCTTGTGAAATATTGGAAATGGCAAAGTTCCCAGTCACGTTGTAACTTTATAGCTTGGTAAAAGCATTAGAATCAGTATCATGGTGTTGACAAATTAATTGATCATCTTTATGGCATATGATTCATTTAGTGACTGTCCCAACTAGTCTCTCATACTTCCCATAGATCAAATAAATAACTTCCCCTGTCTTAGCATCACTCCAACATTATGATCCATGAGATTGCAACGACCTATCTAGTAGCATACCAACTGCATCAAGCATAATAACCATTTACTTTTGTTGTAAAATATAGAAGGCAACCTCAATGCCAAGGAAATACTTTGAGTCACCTAGATTCAGTTTCAAAGTATTGATAAAGGTACATTTTCAGTCATGTATTCAGAATCAGCATCATATGATCAAACATGCTTTTCTAAGTAAAAGGTAAGATGAAATACATACAATTCTAATCATCCCAAAGTGCATTTATAAACATTGAAAGAGCATAAAACTCAGAAGATGAAATATCATTTGTGAAGATGCAGGTGGCTAATCAACTAAAAGCCTCTTTCAAGAGACTTAGGTGTTAAGTGAGAAACACTCAGTTTGTTATAATAGTTCAGAAAGCATACTGGCAAGATCTGCAGATTCACAGGACCAGAAGGAAGCTAAACAAAAACTATGAAACCCAGAACCAACCTCAGAGAAAGGAATTCAAACCATCAGCTAAGATTACTCCATAGGTAAAATGCAATGAACAAAATGAAAGGGCACATGATTACCAGTGTGAAAGCAACTTATAATGATCAGAAAAGTGAGTCCTAATGCATAGGCGTGTCATTAAAAGAAGAAAATTAATAGAAAAGCTGATAGACAGGTGTAGAACTGCAATATTATACAAGTCAACTAAATAACATAAAGTTTATGCACCATAAGCATGGATGCAGGTTCTTAGATCATAGTAAAAAAAGGTAGTGATTACAGGTTTTAGCTTCTCCCATAATCAACAAATTAAAATAAAATAAAACAACATAGGTCATCTTCTCTTCGGCCTTCAGATCAAATTTAGGAGATATAAATCTCTATTGGTAACCAGCAAGTGATCATCTTATATAGCAAAAGAAATAACTTAGATCTTACCCTCCTTCCTGCCAAAAATATTCTTACAACCTTCACATCGGCATCCAAATGAGCATCCAACACCAGCCTTCAAGAAAGAAACAGGAAATAAAAGCTTAAGGTCTAGTAAAAGAGAAGAGTAAATAAATTGCTACCATATCTAATTATGAAACAACCTGATAGCATTCACAATATTTCTTAAGGCAGAGTGACTTTTTGCAATTGCATCCTCTCTTGTGTCTTGCAGAATTTGGAGTTGCCCCCATAGTCTCCTGCAAAATTGGAAACTTAATGCAGTTCCACAGGAAGAAATAATGCATGAGAAACAACATTAAAGAATTACAATCAAGTTATTACTTCACTGTCTTTTAGAGAATCACTGACACAAAGAACCACCTTGGGAGCAAATGCAAGTGGATTTCGAGACTCTATCTGCTGCTTGGCTTCATGTATAGCATCCTCATTTTCTGGTTTGTTAGCGCACTGTTGGCAACCACAAGTTTCTGTGCAGAATATCCCAGCAGCAAAGCAGTCACAGTAACTGAAGAGAGAAACATGAAGTTACCACAGTGAAAAAATTTTTGCTAGGCAGGTTTAGAGAATACGTACAGTTTTAAACATTTGGATCTCTTACAACTACAACGCTTCTGACCTTCAATTTCAGATGGCTTCCTCCTAATAAATTCAGAGTGCAAACAAAGTGAATTGGAAGTAATAAAAGATTAAAGAACCATGAAAGCTGAAATTATCTGCATGGAGATAGTAACCTCTTCTTTCTAGAACTAGACTGACTGGAGTTATCAAACTTGTCATCATCTTTAGAAAGTGGCCTTTTCAAGTTATGAGGGGTTACGCATTGCTCAGCAAGCTTTGACTGCATAGAACATTGTATATTTTTTGCATACTGCGGAGTTTGATGGCTAGAAGATGTTGGAAGTTCCAAAACATGATTTTCAATGTCATAGGCTCCAGTATCTTCGCTAGCACATTCAAGAAATGGGTTTAAGACATTTGCAGTTAATGTGACTGTATGTTGACCTACCAAGCCCGTAGAAACTGACTCCATGTCTGAACCTTGTGAAAGTTGATCATTACTGCCAAGAAATGAACTTTCTTCGAAGCATGAATCCTTTCCCATTAATTGCACTGCCATACCAATACTTCCAATGCTGTTCAAGTGCAAGCCGATACGAGATGGCCTAGGATCTAGCAAGGAAAAACTTCCCACAGGTTTAACCATCAAATTGGGCATACAACTTTGAGTGTCTGGATGAGAGCCTTGCTTCATCCCACAGGTTTCAAATGGTTCCGCATGAGAAGCATTTGAAGTAAGCATGTGGGCAGCAACATCCGATGGTTCTGCACCAGAGAGATCATACGTAAAATTCTGATAGGGTTCTTGGCATGCAGTATTTTTGATAGACTCAAACTGAAGGCGCTTCCGCATCCCACGCTGAAGCTGAACAATGTCCTACATTTGCTACCATAATCATCAGATCCAGCATAATGGAAAAAGTGCTTGATAACCACTAATCATACAAGATGGAGATAACTATTGCTGAGATTGTTGAAAATTATATAGACGCCTATACAAGTAGACAATGGACTTCCTAGCTAGGCCACACAAGACAAGACAGGAGTGACCCGATGTTTCATCACCAAACTTTCAACACAAGGTGTTAAAAGGAAAATAAGTATTGCACCATTTTTTTCACTTTGTTTCTAAATATGGACTTAAAGGTAACTTTTCAGTGTTTTATAGGTCAAATATACATTGTGAGATTAAGATGAGCTAAATAAAAATAGATCAACAATGCTAGTGCTTACTGAACCATCCCGTTATCATCACAAGTCCAACAATAGGTCCATAATAGAATTGGTACACATATCATGCGCCCTTTCTACATCTTACTGAATCTTAGTCTACAAAAGTCATCTATGTTATTATTTTATTTTAGCCAAAAGTAGGAGATATTGAATGTGAAAGCCAATTTGTACCTCATCATATGGAATCTGATTGTCAGGAGATGGTATAATCTTATCTTGTGAAACATCAGGATCTTTGATAACATCTTGAAAATCCTGAATCAATTCAAAGGATTGAGGGGTTGAATGCAATTCACCTGAGCCTTGTGAAAAACCTTGTGGTCTTACACCTTTCAATTTGGTTGTTGTATTCAAATCTTGATCCACTTCAGTTTTTTCCCCTGTCGTTGGTGCCAAAAGTGAGTGAATACTATCTGTGGGGTTATTGTTGATGATTGATACTGGTTGCCCATCAAGTGAAATTTTATTGGTCATCTCAACAGCATCAACAGATTTTGTCTTGCCATCAGTTAAAGATGGTTCAATAAGATAATATGCTTCAGCACCAGAGAAACCGTTTTCAACATCAGATGAGGCAAACTGCTCAGTAGTCTTATGATCAGAAGTTTCTTGTGTATGGCATTCACAAGTTTGAGCATTCATTTCAAGCGAACTGTTAGAGTCAATTAATGGACCTTGCGGAACAACCATAACTTCTGAGTTCAAATTAGATGGATCAGAACACCCCACAGCATCATCTATAGATTCATCTACCAAAGCTGAAGCAGAAGTAGCAGAATTCAAGTATGCAAAATCATTCTTAGAAGACTCCATAGTATTAACGTTGGCGTTAGTGCAAATTTCATGTACAATTTGAGTCAATGCTTTAGCTTGACTTGAACATTTACAAGAAGAAGAAGCCTTATCAAAATTATCTAGTGGATCTGCCAAAAGTGTGTCAACAAAACTTGAAGAATCACCACTATTTTCATCCTTGGAAGATGGATTGTCATCGCCTTCATTAATTCTAGAGCTCAATTGAACCATTGATTCCGAGGTAACCAAGGGTAGTGATGAGAAACTGACAGAAACAAAAATAAAAGAAACGTAACAAATCAATCCTCCAGATATTTCTTCTTACAGCAATTAAAGTATGACAAAATCTGATACCTTCTCGCAGTATCTTTTCTAGGAAGAGAATGTGGTGATGTAAATACAGGTTGAGGAGATGGAAAACTAGCATCTTCATAGGCTCGCAAGCCATGCCCCGAATTAGAATATTGAAATGGTGACAAACTGTTAGCATAGCTAGAGAAAGGTGATTCCTGCAAAATGAAATGGAATTAAAATCATAACATCAAACGCTGCAGAAAGGATGGGAACAAAATCCATAACGAAAAATAAATACTATGAAATGAATCAGAAATCTCAAATAAAAAATTATTAACAAACATGCACTTAGTTTATTAGAGAGAGCAGAAACTGCACCACCCACGTAAATGAAAAGCAAGGATCAAAGTTTACACACGAATATGCAATTCTATCATCATGCAAACCCATCATCCTTTAACATTTGCCATCGCGCAAATCATCATCACATTCTTAGAGAAGTATCTCCTCTTTTTTTCGAAGTAAATCTTAAAATACAAATCAGAATAGCCAATCGGAACTATTCTTCCAACTCCGAGCACTACTTTAGAAAGGAACGAGGTGGTGCAGTAACAACTAGAGCAAAGCATCATCAGCAAAAACTTACTAAATGCCTCAAAGGGCTAATTTTGCACCAAAATGAATACCAGCGAGAGCCAAGAATGCCTGCCAAAAACCCTAAATCTACCGTAAAGAATGCCACGGACATCAAGAGATAATCAATGAAAAAAAAAAAAGGAAATCGAAAGTTCGTATAAGAGACTTTTCCAACAGATTTCTAGGGTTACTAAGTACGACGGCCGAGAAGAACAGTATCTCGGAGCAGGAACCCAAAAATGAGCAAACAAAAGAACAAAAACGACCGATTCCCGCTGGAATTTTTAATGGAAAACCGAGAAAAAACGAACCTTGATTGGCGGGGAAGGATCGGAGCCAGGGGCGGAAATGTTGGTTGCTTCTGGTGAATCCATGTCCATGGCGGCCCTAAACCCTAATCTTTCGCCCTCAAGCTGCGAGGAAGCGATCCAAAGCACACGAACGAAGCGTGAGATTTTTTTGAACTAGTCCTCCAATTTTTTTTTCCCCTTCTCTTCTTTGCTTTTACTTTGTGTTGTGTGATATATTAACCATTTGGCTTTCTTTTAACTTTGGTTTGGGATGCAGAAGGAAATAAGGGGGGGATTAAATAGACGAGGGCGGGAAGGTTGAAATTACCAAAAGGGGCATGAACTCCGCTAGCCACGTGCTCTAGCTAGGGCAATACATCGATGGCAAATGAGTAAAAATAATAAACAAAAGAAAATAAGGGTTAACAATTAATCGCATTTTTTTTTTTGGGTTATCTAAATATCCAACATTATTAGCACTAATTCTTGTCCCCTCGGGGCGGTGCGATGGTTAAGGCATGAGCGTTTGTCACATGAGGTTTAGAAGTCAAATCTTGACGCGCCCGAGCATATACCTCCCCAGTGTTTTGATCATTTACACTTATGATTAGCAACTACCATGATTTTATTTTGTCTAAGAATTCAATCACGATGAACGCATATCTTTATGTTCCTAAAAATAAATTATGACTTCTGCATTGTCCACTATTTGTCGGTTATAATTAAACAAACTATTTTTTTTATTTCCGTATGTTAATTGATCAATATTTTGTTCAATAAAAAAAATGAAATAGTTTTAGTGAAGAGAAAAAATAATTTGTCATATTTTGTAAACAAAAAAAAATAAAAAGATTATTTTACTTAGAGCTTCTATATTAGTCAGTTAATTGAGTGTTATAATATTTTATTGGTGTTAAAATCAATGTAAGTAAAAGTTAATATTTACGTGTCATTAACAGCATTCAACAAATTGAACAGGTTAAACCATGAATTTTTTATATAAAAATTTTTTTGCATGAGTTTTTATATATAAAAATAATAATAATTTATATAATAAATACATTTAAAAATAATTTTAAGTAATAAATATATTTAAAAATATTATTATTATTTATTTAAAATAATAATTATTAAATTATATAAATAAAATTAAAATTATATTTATTTAATATAAAATAAGAATAAAGAGTTTAATATTATGTAGCATGTGAATCCCATAAATAATGAGTGTTAATGTTAAAATGAATACGAGAGAATAAATGTGTTAATATAATGTGTATGTGACATGTGAATCTCATATATTTTATGAGGTGGTGGGTGTTATAACTTTCAACAAATGTGAATGCTTTTAGGTGATAAATTAAAAATAAAATAAAATAATTTCAGCAAAGAGAAGAAATAGTTTGTATTCTGAAGGAAAAAATGATCCATCTCTGAATTTAAATAGGTATGATTAATCGGTTAATAATGGATCGATTAAATTGAAATTGAAAAAACTATTTTTTTTTAATTAAACCGATTGAAATTTATTTTAAAAAAATTGGTAAACCAGACTAATTAAAAATCAATTAATTCGATAAAAAATCAGAATAATTTGTTTTTTTATCATTAGTTAGAGTATATTTTCAACCGACTAATGATTATCATGGATAATCGAGTCTATCAATTATTGTTAAATATAAGTATACTAATAAAATATAGCAATTGATTAATGCTATTTTGTTCGATTTAATCAGTTAAATTGATAATTTAATATTTTTTAAAATAAAATTTTAAATTAACCAAACTAAATTTTTTTATTTCAATTAGTGTTAATTCGGTTTGATCGATATTTTAGCACCAATGAGATCAACCACCTGCTTCTATTTTTGCTGTTACTTTTAATTTTTAAATTATTTCAAAATAACTTCCACAATTTTTTTTCACCTTCTTACCAGTTAGAAAGAAAAAATGATAAATTCAGTTAGTGTCATTAATTGTCTTGGTGGTCGGTCCGGTTCCGTTTTCTAAAGGCCACAGGGTAAATTGGGAAGCACTCACGGTGGACGGCCCAGAAGTCTAGCGTCGCTTAGTTGCAAGTCTCATTTGGAGGAAAAATACCTACAAATATAC
>JBAMIE010204652.1:0-10769 GCA_037177295.1 Kaempferia parviflora
GTAAATATCCGTCGCTATTTGCGACGTATATTTATTAATCCGTTGCTATTAGCGATGGATATTTATTTATCCGTCGCTAAATTGGCAGTATTTTGAAATCCTATATATATATATATATATATATATATAATCGTCACTAGTTGCGATGGAAATATAAATAGTCGTCGGTAAACCAACGAAAATACTGACGGGCTATTTGATTGCCGTCGCGAATTGCGACAGCAGATTAATAACCGTCGTAATTAGAGACGGAAATAAAATTCCCGTTGCTAAATTCGTCGCTACAACATGTAATTCTTGTAGTGATATTACTATAAAAATAGTTCAAGCAAGAGTTCTCCGTACACGATGAAGTTCTAGATCTTTAATTTAGATCTTATAAGTATACATTTTGTCTAATATAAAATTTTAGGAATAAAGTTCACTTAGATCTAATGTTTCATGGATTTTTCATGGTGTCAAGTTGTCTTTTTTGTAGCTTGTGCAACTTAGCCTTGTTGAAAGTCTTTAAGAATCTCATCAAGTGACAATTAGGAGAAATATAACAAAAAACAAAAACAAAAGAAACTTAAGTGCTCCAGCCAAGGTTAATGAAGAGCACTAATGAACTGATCGGGCTTTTTAATTTAGTTTACACTACCATAAAATTCTCAAATAACAATCGAATTAGTGATAGAATTATAATTTTATTGCTAATTAGTGACTGGAATAATATTCAATTGTCAATTTAGCTATGAAATTATAATTTCATTACAATATCAGTCGTTATTAACCAAAGTGAGAGGGAGAAATTTTATTATTATTCAGGCAAGTGAGAGGGCAACGGTCTAGACAGATTTAGAGAGATTTGGTAGAATACACCAAGTGTGGTGCCCTTTTATTGATAAATAAAAATTGATGCATCTTTGATGAAACGATGAAAAGGAACAATGTTTTGATTTAACCTAAATCTAGCATCTTTCCTTATTTCACTTAAATAAATCTAAATTATGTATGAAGAGCTCTAAATTGTACTTTCTTTAGTGAGGAATACCGATCCTTGAGTATTTATTCTGATCCGAGACATGAGTAATACCTATAGATCAGGTTTTGTACTGTTGTTCCGTACTATACAAATTTTTAACTTATCCAACAAAAAATTGAAACTTCTATCAAATCATATATCAGTCTTGGGTCTTCTATAAGTACATTGATAGTCTCACATATGACTTGCATAGTGAAATTTTGCGCATGCACTTTTAGACGTATCTTTAACTTGTCATATATTAAAAACCAAAAACTCCATAACTATTTGGAAAAAAAAAATCTCGCCATGACTCAGTTAATTCTTCGATCTATCAATTGACAGATGCCACTCGATTATGGACTCATTTCCTTGTGTCAAACAAATGCTGAAAGTGACAGGAGAACAAAAAAATCACTGGTGATACAATACAAGAGTGACCAGATAAATTTTCGATAACACATATATGTATGGACACTTTGGATGAGGTGTATCAATTTGCCACAGTACAACTAGAACAATAGAAACTCCACTGATGCTTGCATTTTCTGCGATGATTTTTTGGTGGAGCTGATAAGGGCCAACTTTTTCAAAACACGAAAAGAATAACAAGAAAATTTCCGACTAAAGCAAATCTAACAGGGGAGGCTGTTCCGATGGTCCCTGAAGAGGTCTAGACTGTGATGCTTTTGATTGTCTTCCACTCCCTTGGTTTCTACCACGTCCTCTTCCAATGGCAGTTGCTGGTGGTGGAGCAATTCTAGGAGTAGGCTGTCCATTGTTAACTGAGGCAAATATGGATCCTATATCTGCAGTTTTAGGGGCACCGCTGTTAGGGTTGTAGTAACTCACACCTGATGCAGAGCCTTGACCTCCAGCAATTGACGCAGATGGACGGTTCAGCTGACCAACACTTTGACTTTTCATTGGCAAACCACCTTGATTGTTTAGGTTCGAGATCAAACTCCCATTTTGTGTCTGTAACTCCACAATAGAGCTGTTGGTGGGAAATCCTGCGCTGCTCAACATGCCTACTCCTGAAATTCCATAACTCTGATTTGGTGCATTTATAGTCCCTAAGCTGCTTGCTGAATTACTTGATCTCGGTGGCCAATCGGCAAAGGGATCCAAATCATTAAAAGAATTGTTGGAAGTCCTTGTGGGATTCTGGTTTTCATTAACACCCAATTTTGCACCAAACCCAGAATATGAGTTGGAAAGAGGCCATTCTATGTCAACAGGAGTGCATGTTGGAGAAGTATGCTGGCTAGATACTGCAGTCAAAGACTGCAAAGGAATATCAGTGATAGGCACCTGCTGCACAATTGGTACTGATTGTTCAGGTTGATGGCTGGCCTTCCCAGGAAGTGATGTATTGCCAGTCTTCTTTACTGCTGGACCCCAGTCTTCATCCCACGACGGCCTACTCTTGGTTGATGAGTTTTGTTCTGTTAGTTTGGCCAATGGTTCAGTCTTCGTATCATTAGCTGACATGGCAGAGAGTTTAACTTCCGGAGATCCAGAATCAGTCACTGTGACACCCCGTTTCTCTTCTATCTTCCTGAAAGAGAATGACTTGTAAATTACTCTTATATTTTCATATGAAGGGAAAAAATATCTACCATTGTGCACCTTAGGATATCCTTAATGAAGAGCATGTACTTGGCAAATTGCTGAACATTCAGTTGCTGAGCAATAAGCAAGGGGAAAATCAGGGGGAGCACATGTTCAGCAGCAAATTCTAGGCCGTACTACAGTGGGGAAAAAAAGTCAAACGGCAATTGTTACCTTGGGAAAGAACAAAGTAAAGAAGATACACAAAAAAAAAAAAAAAGGTAAACCTAGTGTTCAACACAAATAAATAAGTGAATTTTATAAAATATATATATATATATATATATATATTTTTCTTTGAAAACATTTGTTCTGAAGTATCTATGTGAAACAAGGACATTAAACGCAATGGAAACAATTCAAAGTGAACTGAAAAAATAAACAGAAGAAGTACAATATCTAAGAAAACAAGTTCAGCTCTATGTACTTGTTTATAAATAGAATTTGCTACTCCAAGTGTGCACATAAGTGTTGGTGCTGAGTGGTCCACAGCAGTACATCGTTGAAGTGTTTGCAAGATATCCAAAATTGCAGGTTTGTCGAGTGTTGAAACCAAATCTCCTAAGCAACGCAAAGCATTTACTCTCACCTGTAATTGGAAAAAGGAAGACAACATGAATTCCCTAAAAAGCAAAGCTGAGAATAAGTTTTATCATTCCTATGGTTGTTGAATATAGCAAGGCAAGACACAACAGAATCACATATAGAAACTTTACTGTCATATACGCATGTCAGTTCAAGAAATTTTGAAATTCAGGGAGTTATATGGAACCTTCAGCTATGCATGGTAGAATAAATTAGTGTCAGAACCAACACAAAAATCCGATATTGCATGCAATTAGAAGGAAAACAACATAAACAACTAGGTAAATAATTATGTAGCTGATGATCATGCTAAACTTGACCAAAGAAAGGCTATGACTGCTATGACATATACCCCCAATGAAAGAAACAGTTGGATTTAAATTTTCTACTTACAGCAGCAACTGTAGTTTTCAGAGCCATACTGTGAACACGAGGAACCATAGCTTGCTTCACTAACTGAAAGAAAACACAATCAATCAGCTACATAGTAACAAAGTGGGATGTGCTGAATAATCAACAAAGTATAGACAACAAGAAGAATAGAAAGCAGCTCATCATGCAAAAGACCTATAAATTTTTCAACTAAAATAAATTGAGATAAAAGCATAACTGTGGAACATGTAGGCCCCCACTACAATACACTCGAAATATGGTGATAGTCATCATCATTGATTCAATTTAAATTATTGTATATTATAAACTAGTTGCAACAAGTAAAAATGATGGAAGCTGATCAAATTAGCAGAGTTTGGCCAACAAATGCTGTTTTATCAGCTCTAACAAAGAGATGGTAGAGAGTAGAGAGTGTTGCCTAAGTTCGCCGTGACAGTTAATGTAGGTGTGAATTGGACATTAAAAGGGAAGCAAAAACAATTATATAATGATGACTAACAATTAAGAAGAGAGAAGAAAGAAGATAAAGATTAGGTCTTGTTCTGGGGCATGAAGTATGGGGAAAGACCACCACCCAATAATTCATAATAAACTTTATATAGTGCTTCTGTACAAGAGTTTATTGGGGAAAAAAAGGCTTGCCCTCAAAACTACGATGCCACTACAAGTACGGAGATATTTATAATTGTTTATGGAAACTGAAAACACATCATTATTCGTTTCCTTATTTTTCTAATTTCTCAATGGTTTTTATAATAACTTGTTCTTGTCTTGGGTAAACATCAATCAGCTTCAGTGTAACAAACAATATTTGTCATACTATAGTATCAAAAAGTTATACAAATCACTACAACAAAATTACTTTTCCGCAGCAAGCTATTAACAACACATATTAAAAGCATGCCGTTAATAGTATTATTAACAGCGTGCATGCTGATGTGCGTTGTTAATAGCATAAACTAGGAGGAGAAAAAATTACATCTAGTCATTAACAACACACATTAAAAGCACTTCGTTAATATTATTATCAACGGCATGCACATTAACGTGTGCTGCAAATAATTAATAACAACGATGGCGTGCAAGAAATGGCACACTGATAATGCATCCATTATTATCAACGGCGTGTGGTACACTACTAATGAAACTACAAGAAGCGCACACATTTTTATTTTTCTCCGCATCTTTCTTTTATTTCCCCATCTTTCCCTCCTTTCTTTCCCAAAACCCTACTCGCGTGCGCCTAGACTTTCCACCCTCTTTGCCGCCGCCTCGACTTTCCGCCATCTTCGCCGCCTCCTCCTCGTCTGCCTTAGTTCCAAGCTTCTAGCGCTCCGCCTGCAAGCTGCGAGGGGCGAGGAGTAAGACAAGCTCAAGCAGCAGCGCAGAGCAGACTACAAAGTTCCAAAGAAAAGGAGGCGACCGTGTTTGGATCAGCCCTCCGCCAAGGATCTCCTTCCTTCCCCCTTCCGCTTGTTCCCTCCCCCTCAAATCTCGATGCTAGAGCTCCCATCGAACCCTACCTCGGTTGCATACTTCGATGAGACGGAGGCAACAACAATGGAGATGTTGTAAAACTACATTCAAGTTAAAACTTTTTCTATTTCAGTTTCTTTGATTTTAATCATTTTTTAAAGTTCTCAAATTGTAATAAGCATATATGCCAGTTTGATAAATGGGATTCTCAATCTGATAATTGATAAATTTGTCTAAACTAGTAATACTTCTTTTCTTGATTTGACCAGAATCTTCCAGCCATCAATTGGGGAGGGCACACAAGGGTTGTCCTTGATGTTGTCTATGGTGTTGCAAGCTTTGGTGGATATTTAATGGACAGGAATGTTATTACTGTCTTTTGCACCACGAGCACGAAGCTCAGATACAATTTGCACGAAGCTGGAATTATTCAAGAGGTTAGAGAATCTATTTTTTATTTATGTTTTTTTTTATATTTTCATATTTTTCTCATGGAACTTAATACCATTGAATTTTTATATGATTGATAGTTCATTGCCAAAGAAGGCGATACAGTGACTCAGAGGACCAAAGTTGTTATCTCTAAGTCTGCTCCCACTGACACTCATGTAGCACCATCAGATCAGATAGACGGTAAGGATACTTCACCTGCTATTCCTGTCGATAAGAACAATGATACACAAGTGCCAAAAGTGGAAGCTCGGTCAAAGAGAAGCCAACTGATTTATAGTATTATGCAATTGATATATATTCTATTGATTTGTGTGGATTGAAAATTTATTCATTGTTATATATATACTAGCTAGTTTGTTAGAGATTCCGTACCTTATTTTGAATCTTCATACCTTCTGTTTTGGTACAATGAAAAACAATAACTTTTATTAATTTTGTGTGTGGATTAAACTTAAATTTGCACTAAATTTGTTGCAAGAATTTGGTTTATCATTTTCATCAATGAAATTGATTTTTTTAATATAGATAAGAACATCAACAGCATACATTTGCACACTGAGGATTAAAATAATAACCGCATGCATTTGCAAGCTGTGGAAAATACAATCCATAGCGTATCCACAGTGCGCAACGCACGCTGTGGAACGTGTTTTCTGCAGCGTGCATTGCGCACTGAAGAATGTATTTTCCGCAGCGTGAAAATGCATGCTGTCAATAACCTAGGACTTTCAATAGCTTTTAATTGTGCAGCATGCAATGCGCGTTGCGGAAAGCGAATTTGCACACTGCGAAATGTCATTTTTGTTGTAGTGAATGTTTTTCATTTTTTTATATAATTTTCAATTTCTTTTTCAAGAAAACAAAAAATGGAAACAGTTTTACAAATACTGAGATTAACCTGTAGTTCAATATCACTTCAAATTATAACATGGGTAGCAAATAAAAATACTTAGCCATTGACTAGATCACTATTTATCTTCTAGAAAAATAGTCCTTCAGTCTTTTATACTATTGTATGAAAAGATAGAATCATAGGTGATGCACATTAATTGTCCGGCATATGGAATTTTAATTTTCAAATTTTATTCTCTACTGTATTCCCACCCTGTGCTTTATTGTTTGTTATATTTGGTGTAACTCTTAGGTGTTCGTTTTTCTTAGATTTGTCACAGTTAATAATTCTACCCATATAATTTAGTCCCACATGGGTACATGGGTGTGTGTCTAAGTCATAAATGTGATTATAGTCTCTGTTAAGTATCAGAGTGTATACTCTCCTGGGCTAGGGTTTTCTACTAAATTCTTAGTTGGAGGTCACAGCATTTGTAACACCATCCTTGGCTTATCCTCAATGTGAGTGACCCATGCAAATAGCCTCTCATTGTTGAGCCCCCTCTCTTCTTGGAGGATTGGTTGTAGAGAACCCAACCCATCAAGAATCCTATCCGCAACTTAATAAAGTGAGGTGGTGCTTGTAAAAAAAGGACATGATTTTCTTTTGTCAACCTAGTGTAGCTCATGGTTTTTATGAAGAGATGTTTTAATGGATAGGATTGGATGGTGCTAAAAGAGAGCCCTTTGTATTTGACTATGTATGCCCATGGATTTTCATGGACAAGGTGGTAAGGATAAGACCAATCTAGAATGAGCATGTGTTTTGATTTCTACAAAAGGGAGAGAAGCAGCATTGTGGAAACTTGGAGAAGGACTTAATCTTGAAGAGGGGAGAGGACAGATTATGTTTTGCTCAAATCTTGAGAAAGAGTTTGTTGCTATAGAAGGGAATAGCGAAGAGAAGAAATAGGAAGAAAAGAAAAGACAGAAAGAGAAAGAGGAAAGGAGGAAGAAAAAGTAAAGGAGTAGAAAATTCTTATAGATGGAATTTATTCTCTAACTACTATATATAGCATCAGATGCCTTTGACTGATAAATCTGCCTTCAATTATGAACTTTATCATGGTACATCGCTTAGCTAAAGGAAGGCATTATATATTGATGATCCATATAGATAGGGTTTAATGCTAACAAAGGGCATGTTGCCTTAATGTCAGTTTATTATTATGTAATTCCTTGTTTATGTATCAATTGCATATTTGCAGTTTACTCTGTCATATTGTAGTTATCTTGTAGTGATAAAAACATGGTATTTGACCATGCATACCACAGATAAGTTTAGATGGTGCTAAAAGAAGATTAGGCATTTGTATTTGACTACATATGCCTATGGATCTTCATGGATAAGGACGTAGGAGAACTGGATCTTCATGGATAAGTGGAAAGAATAAAATCTTCTAGAATAAGCGTGGTTGGATTTCTATTAAAGGAAGAGATGTGGGGTTGTAGAAACGTGGAGAACTCGACCTTGTCTTCAAAAGTATCCACATCAGTTTTCCTATCCTATATCTAAAATTTAGGGTAAATCATCCACTTTATTAAATTTAGATAACAAATTTTCACTACATACTACATTAGCTACTCTAAAATTTTTATTATTTTTTTTATTTTATTATTTTATTATCTCTATTCTATTTTTTATTATTATATTTGTGAAATGAGTGTAAGGAGAGAGATTGAAAAAAAAATTATTTTTTTTTTAGGGTGCAGATTTCATTCCTTAAATTTAGAGAATCACTATTCATACTATCTAAATTTAGGGAATGGATAGGGTAACTGATGCAAAGGTTTTTTAGCTACTCTATCCAAAATTTAGAGTAAAATCTTTGGATAGGGAATGCTCTTAGGGTTTGAAAATTTTGAGAAAGTGTTTGTTACAAGAAAAGAGAATAATGAAAGAGGAAATAAGAAGAAAATAAAAAAGAGAGAGAAAGAGGAAAGGAGAAAGCAAAAGGATAAGAGTAAAACGAGAAAAGAAATTAGGATTACTGGATTTTTGGAGGAATTAGGAAGAGACGGTGCTTTTCTTGTAATGAAAGAAAGGAAAACCCTACTGCAACAAGAGGGGAAAAGAGAATAGTTGTATAGTTGTTATCCATAATGATGTGACTGAAATGGACAAGTAGGGCTCAAATAGAAACATTTTGGGAGTTCTTGTAGAAGGTTAAAGCTATTGTAGCGTGTTACGGGTGTGTCATGATGGCAACATTGTGATTATGAAGGGGTCAAGAGGCTTTTTGGTCATTTTAGGTTTTGATGGTTAGGTTATTTGAGGAGGGCTTCTTCTTCGTGCGGAAAAAGTCCGCCGCCGCCGCAACAGTGCTCGACACTGTTCCGCCTTCTTCTCCCCTACCTCTCCACGTCGTCTCCGACACTACTAAGGCCCCCCCATCCCCTTCCTCTCTCTCGCAAGCAGGAGACGCCACCTCCAGCGTCATCCTCATCGCGTCCCGCCGGCGCCAAAGTTGGCTCCCTCTCCTTCCCGGCATCCACAGCCGACACCGGCAGTCCCCTCTTGCCAATAGACATCACACGTCACAACCCTTCAGTGCCGGCAACTTCCATGTGCCGCCGCCGCATCCAGCAACCGTCCCCGCCACCGACGGCAGCCGTGTCCAGCAGCAGCCATCACCGACGGTTGCGCGTCTAGCAGCCGCCACCACGGCGGTTGCGCGTCCAGCAACCACGGCCACAGGCGGCTGCCGCCGCATCCAACAGCCCGCACCCGCGGTCGAAACCGCCGGCAGTAGCTGCGCCAGCGGCCACCGCCGCCGACGGCAGCTAGTACCAGCAGTCGTCGCCACCACTGCATCTAGCAGCTCTCGCCGCGTCCAGCAGTCGCCCGCCGCACCTTCCGACTCCGCGCCACCCACTCTGTGTCAGCCATCAAGCCGAAGTTGTGTTTCGACCATCGAGCCGTGATTATACCTTTGCTTATATGTCCCTGTTATGTTCTAGCTTGCAGGCCGTTATTGTACTGGGATGCACGTTGCCTCCCGGACCCGCATCACGTCCGACCCATGTCGCTGTTTCCCGAGTCATAGCGACTCAATTAGCATCCCGACCAGCTCCCCCATCCATCGAAGGGCGCCCCCGGGCCAGGGTATGTGCATTTCATTATGTTATTATTCATTCGGCTGCTTACGGCATATTTTTGGGACTCGCTCCAAGCATCGGAGTGTTAGGATCAGAGCAGCTTGATCGCGACTTACGAGGAGCGTTGATCGGAGACTCTCAGACAACCTGGTCAACCTAAAGGACAGCTCACACGACCTGGTCAACCTAGAGGATAACTCACCCCTTATCCCTTTGGATTATGTTGACTCGGTCAACATTCCAGCCACATCGCCAGGCAGCTCCAGCTTGTCAGCTTACAGATAGGATCATATTTGGCGTCATATGTGGGAACTAAGCCTGATCTGGAATGTGAAGATGGACGGCGCCGGGAAAATTTCTGCAATCATCATAGTCCCAGAGGATTTCTATATGGAGCATTATATTCTTTCCTCGCTCCACGGGTATTCGGGAGTTAAGAAATTGGGCGGATCGACAGACGATTAGCAGGTGAGTTTTTCAATTAATTTTTCCTCTCGACCCCACGGATATTCGGGAGTCGAGAGATCAAGCCAGAGCCTCTGTCGGTCAGCACTACTCCCGACCAGATTATTTTTACCTCCCCGTTCGGGGTTGGGATATCTCCATCGGAGTTTCCCCACTGGTCCCAGACTCCCGAGGCATCAAACCGGGTTATAAGCGGGTTTCCCGTGCCCTCCTTGTGCCCTCTGACCCGCCAGCCGGTCGGAGGTTGACCCGGTCGACAACTCAGCTATCCACTAGTTCAGTCTGGCATCTCGCTGACCACTTGGCCCGATACATACTCGTCACTCTACCCCAATACACGTTCGTTACTATGCTCGGCACATTTTCGCCGCAGTATCGGCACCTCGTCTGCCGCCCAGCTAAGCACTCCATTCGTCACTCAGTTAGGCACCTGCTCGGCACCACTCTGCCACTTGCTCGGCATCGCGCTCGCGGCCAGCATTCGCTCAACCGACCGTTTGGCATTTGTCTGATCGACCGCTGGCACTCACTTTGCTACCGACCTAGCATTACTCGGTCTCTTATTCAGTCGCCTACTTAGCCAACCACTCAGCCCCACTTGGTCGTTCGCTCGGCATTCTCTCGGCTGTCGCTCGGCACCCCAGGTTGCCTGCTTGGACGTCCGCTCTGCACCACTTGAGAACTCGCTCGGCATTGTCTCGGCCGTCCGCTCGGCTAAAATTACCTGGAGACCGTGGAAGGAGATTAAAAGAAGCATGGGAAGCAAAATACTAGGGAAACACTATAGGTG
>JBAMIE010204669.1:0-22680 GCA_037177295.1 Kaempferia parviflora
TACAAATTTATGCCACAGCCATTTATTCCAGTATCAGTGTTTAGCGCAAAGTTGTTTAAAAATGCAAGCAGTTGTTGTTGCATAGATAGTACTTTAATACGTGTTTAATCATTTTCTCGAAGGGAAATTGGATGTTGAGTCAGGGATTCAAGCCTGTAATGCTTTATGCTCGAGCCAAACGCATACATGCACATCTAGGTCCTTAACTTCTGAGATTCAGAGCCAACAAGAGATCAGAGTTAGGAGATTTTCAGAAGCAATTCTCAGATCGAATAGTCCTTGTCAGGCAAGAAGAAAATAACAAAAACTTTGCATAATATCGAGCTTTGCTTATGTATTTTCTTATGTTTTTGTAATGTATTGTTTAAGAAACAACAATATTTTTCTACTTTTGCAGGAATTGGACAACATTTGTTGCCAGAATGGCTGGATAACCCCGCTTTACTCTGTGTTCCCATCCATTGCCAATGGTAAAGATGAAGTCTATTTGATATGTTCTCTTCCGTCACAGAATTCTTATATATTCGCCAATGAATTACTACTCTCCCGTTCGTTTTCTTTCGATGTTTCCTGTTGTGCAGCTCTTTGTTTGATTCGTTGCTTCGTTTCTGGTTGTAGACAATCATCACTCATGAGCAAATTTTGTTTCTCTTTTTGCAGAATGTTTTCAGGCTAGTGTATCAGTCAGAGGAATTGACTTCGAAGCTAGTGTCGTCAGCGATTTTAGGAGCAATCCTTGTGACGCACGATTATCTGCAGCTACTAACATGATAAACAAACTTCATGCTATGTCAGATCAGCAAGCCCTGACTTAAATACAGTCGTTTGGTTCGTGTTCCTCGTCTCTTTTTTGGCAGACCGAAGACTGTTCCATTATACTTCCCCTATCTTGTTCTTAGTATTGTTTCCCCTGAAGTAAGTGCTAACTTAGACGCATCGCTAACATTTCTTATCAGGTTTAGTAGAAGTATGAGACTTGTTTTGGAGTTCTGTGTGATATCTGTTCCTCAGTATGTTTCTCACCTCATCACATATTCCATTGTCAAGTACCGAGTATTTATAGCGGTTTAAAATTTTACAAGGCAGTTTGAAAAATTAAAACAGAAATGATAAGCATAGGAGATGAACAATATCTGGACTCAATGCACAACAAACTGATCTATGCTTTATGTTTGACCGATAAAAGCATAGTTCAAACTGATCTATGGCTTAACACAGAAATGCACCTTTATATCGACAACTGTCACCGTTTGAGCTATCAAGTAATGTTATAAGTGTTGGTCCCAGAATAGTTTTGATATAACCAATTTAGTTAAGTTAGGTTAGATCATGTGTTGATCTAACTTTGTGACTAAGTGTGCAGGAGCTTAGAATTACAGAAAGTCGAGCGAAGACACAACAGATGAGAAGAATTGCGCGGAAGAGAGTCGACGGGCTTGGCGCATCCGAGGGACGTGGAGACTGCGGAAGAGTACACCGGCGGATGAGAAGGACGTGCGCGGCGTTTTGAGGGACGCGAAGCCGGGAAGGAAGATCGTTCGAGGAAGGACGAAAGTTGGGTTCGGGTGAGCCCTATTCCGGATGTCCGAAACACCCAGAAGATCCCGGAAGAAGTCGAACGAAGCCGGGCCAGTCAACACGAAGTTGACTGGGACTGTCTGAGCGCTCGGAATCGAAAACCTCATCCCGAGGCCCGCGTTGACGAGTTGATCTCGGGGATAGAGTTTGACCGCCTGGAGGCTCGGGCGCCCTGAACAGCTACGAAGATAGAATTTAGAGGAGCTATAAATAGAGCTATGTTCTTCTGTTTCAGGTATTCAAAACACTTGTATTCTTTATTCTCTTTATGCTTTTAAGTTCTGTGCTGCAATGCTTTGTACGAGGCTTCTCCGCCTCCTTAGAAGGAGATTTGATTAGCGCTTCATTTACCTTAGAGTAGTGATCCTCTGATCGCGATCTAAGTAAATTCTTTCTTGTCTCGTACTGTTTTTATTTTAGTCAATTAATTATCTATTGTGTTTGGTTAAGCTATAATTGTAACCGAGTTTGGTATACTCTATTTTACAAGATTAATCGACTTTCGCACCTAATCGATCCGCAACGGTCCTACAATAAGTTGTGTTGATGCTTTGCTTAGGTTAATAGTCATGATTAATAAAAAAAATAAATAAACACCATAGAGAGTAATAGTTGTATTATTTAGTGACTAACTAAAGCTATTACAATGCAAGCAGATAAAAATTGTATGAAATCTAGCTCATGAAATCCTATGATAAAATTGTGTTCCCCCATTACAAATTATCAGAACAATCTTTCGATCATGAGTTAAATGTAGACAACCACCTTTTCAATCATGAGCTATTACATGATGTTTGTAACATATTGCCACTGCTTTACTTGATAAAACAAACTGATAATGAAGTGAATAGCAATCGGGAGAGCAACTTGAAGCTATTCTCCTCAGTTTTGGTTCCCATTGAAGAATGGAGCATCCTCCTTCCCCATCACTGATCCTTTCCTTCCCCTCTTCCTCCTCTCAAGTAGACACAATAGAATGATGTCTTTACTTCGATAGAAGAAAATAGAAGGGGAATGAAATAAGTTTAGATACAGAAAGGAAAAGAAAAAAAAAAATGTTGTCTACTTGAACTGAAGTAGCAAAGAAATGAGTAGGTAGTCATTAGTTTCTCTTAATCAGATTAATCAGAGGGAAATTTTTTAAGCATTTATTAAGTAATAAACCCAAATTATTATTATTATTTTTTAAAAACTGCTGAGTCTGTTCAAGTTAAGAAAAAGATCGTAATTCACTGGAAATAGATGTTATAATTCTTTTCTTTATTTCATTTCCCAATGAAATGAATTTTACTAACTTATTAATTTTATATCGTTTATCTTGATTAAGGGGGCGTTTGGTTGGGGGTAATAGGAGGTAGGGAATGGGAATAAGTGGATATCATTCCCATTGACACTGTTTGGTTTATGTCAATTGGAATGAAAATAAAGGAATCATTCCCCCATTTTCATTCCCTACTCCCCCCCTCATCAATCAAACTCCTCAATCATTCCTTTATTTTCATATATCTAAAATATTTTTATTATTATTATTTTTATTTTTACTTTCTCCTTTTTCATTCTCTCTACTTATCTTATTATATTTTCTCTCTCTACATCTCTTATCATATTTCTCTCTCTATAAAATCATCTCATTTTCTCTCTTTACATCTCTTATCTTACGTTCTACGTTCTTTCTCTCTCTTACCATAATTTCTATTTTTATCTCATTTCTCTCTCAACATCTCTTATCTCACTTTCTCTCTACATATCTTATATAACACACACACTCTCTCCTTAATCATCTCATTTTATCTCTCTATATATTTGTCATTTTCTCTCTCTACATCTCATATCATATTTCTTTGTCTACCTATCTTATGTCACTTTCTCTCTTTACTTATTCATCTAACTTTCTCTCTCTAACTTTCTTATCTCACTTTCTCTCTCTATATCTCTCTACATTTCTAATCTAACATTCTCTCTCTACTTCTCTTACCTCACTTTCTCTCTCTCTACATATCTTATAATAGTCTCTCCCCTTAATCATCTCATTTTATCTCTATACATATTTACTATTTTCTCTCTCTACATCTCTTAGGATATTTCTCTCTAGCTATCTTATGTCATTTTCTCTCTCTACTTAATATCTCATTTTTTTCTATTTACATTTCATATCTCACATTCTCTCTTATCCAGAGGCAAATCCAAAGATAATATTTAGTGAGGGCTATCAGAATTTTTTTCCCAACATAATAAATATATTTAATAATAAAAAGTTTAATTCAACATCATAAAAATAATAAAAATATTAAATTAATAAATTACAAAATTACTATTAGATTATTGTTTATTAAAGTATTTGTTAACGCTTGGTGACATATCACATATTAGTGTTGCCTATGTATGCAATTGCTTCACTAATATTAGGATCATTAAAAGAACCCTCACTACGCAAACGTTTAAGCTTAAAAAACCTCTCCATAATCTACATTTAAAAAATAAAGTCATGTACATAAGTACATTTATGTAATTAAATCAACATTCACAATTAATTTAAATTTAAAATGCACAATATAATTATTTAATTAACAATATCAAAATGATAAGAATGGTAAAAAAAATTTAACCTTGAATTATGACTTAACAATGGCCAATGAGAAATAAATATATAGTTTTTTGATTGACAACTTGTCTGGACTGAGTACTCAGCAGTGGTGGTTGAGGCCCACGGCCGACTGATGGTGGCACAAAGGGCAAAAGAGATAGTTGAGAGGCGGTCAGCTGAGAGGGAGAGGCGAAGAGCACGGGAGAGGAGAGGAGAGAATTGAGGGTTTTGAAATCTTATTTGGGAATAATAAATAGGAAAGAGAGTGAATTGTTGACTTAGGCCTGTTTTACCACGGTTGCAAAAGCTAATAAGATGGTTTTAAATTTATAAGGAGCTTTTTTTTTAAATTTATAAGGAGTTAGTGGAACGTCCACTAACTCTTTTATAAAAATAAAATCAAATCGTAGGATAAAGACAAATCAGCTTCGTCTTCCCCATTTGGCCATTTCTCTCATTCCCTGGACGTAGGATGTTGGACGCTCATAGCTCACCACTCACGGCTCATGGTTCACTGCTCACGATAGTCGGCTCATGGCTGGGACTCCGTCACTCGGTGAGAGCTGAGAGCAGTCAGCCCTACCCCAACCTCCAAAGGACCATAGCTCCTCATTCTCCGGCAGATCTTGGCGAGGCTAGGGCTTCAGCCCACTCCAGCCCTCGCCTAGATTCGCCCTGAGTAGATTAAGGAGCACTTATATTATTTATTTTTAATAAATAATTTTTATATTTTCTCTTAAAAATATAATTATCATAATAAAAAAAGTCCAATTTAAACTCGGGCATAGAGAAGGTGTTTTTTTAATCATGAAAAGGCCGCTCCAATTTAATTTTGTTATTGAGAGAGCACTCCATTTGGCCATTCAACCATATATAATTATTTAATTGTCCTATATTATTTAGTAGTATTATTACTTGCCTAAATCTCTTATTTAATGTTTGAATTGATTGAGAGCGTTGTAGTAGCTACAAAATTATATACATATTAATTTTGTAATTATTATAACATAAATTATGAAATTTTTAACTTTTTAATTTTTTTTCCTTTATCATTTTATTTCTTCTACATGTTGTTCAATAGAATATTTTCACCAAAATTTTTAAAATTTCACCGATAGTACATTTATTTGGATGCAATATATATATAAAAATTTCACTGTCATCAGTTGTAACAACTAAGAAATAGTAAGTGTTATAACTGCATAGCGGCTATAAAATTGTAGATGTTATGATTTCATAACTGCTATAATACACTTTAAATTAAGGGTTCAAGCGAAAAATATAAATGGAAGATGATAATAAAAATAGTGCCATAACAATTATGTCATTAGACGAGAAAAAAAAGAAATCAAAGCGCAGCTTTTGATTTTTACCCTTTAAACTCTGAATGCACATATAACATAAAATAATAAGATAAAATCTATAAATAATAAAGTGTCCGATGTTGATATGGTAATGAATTATTTAATACCATAGGTGATTTTTGGGCAAGTTGTTGGTTTGGTAATAAATAAATTATTAATAAATGTATAAAAAATTAAGTGGTTGATTTGGTAATAAATTAATTAATTAGAAATTAAGAGAAATTAATAATTTTTTATTAATAAATGAATTGAATCAAAGACGTCCACCGAAATGAAATGAAGTTTGTCAATGCCGCATTAAATATTAAATTATATTTTAAAATCCTAAAATTATTGTGATTATAAATCGTCATCCTTTTATCCTACCGGTCCCTCTAAATCAGTTTCACACACATCTAATGAAATATTTTATTATTACTATTAAAAATTAATCTCAGCCACTACTTATGACGTGCGCCAATGCGTTTGGCCAAAATTTGTCTGGTTGTGATTTGTGGAATAAAACATTTCGAATTGGCTCTATTGATTAGTCAAGCAGAGATTTAGTGCATCTACGTCAATTTCTCTATCTATCGATTTTATTTTAAATTTTAGATAAAATAATTAAAAAAAAATTAGCTCAATTATCCTATTTATTCTTTAAATTTAGATAACATAAATAATGATTATCTAAATTTAAAAAATAAAATCTTAACCTTAAAAATAAAATAATATTTTTTTAATATCTTTCCTTCCGCTCAATCTCTCTTTCCATTTATTTCACAAATATAATAATAAAAAATAGAAGAGAGATAATAAAATAATATAATTATAAAAATTTTAAAATAATTGATATAGTATATAGTAAAAAGTTGTTATTTAAATTTAATAAAGTGGATATTTTATTTTAAATCTTAGGTATATGTTAGATATATGATAGAAAACTGTGGATGCGCAATTTAATTTTTATTATGCGAAGAAAAGGCGGCCAACAACCATAGTCGACGCGAGCTCGCTTCTCGTCTTTCATCCGTCAATCGACGGCTGATACAATAATTGCGTGGTTTGACATGTAAATTAATCTACAACGAATCCTCTCTCCTTCGAATAAACAAGTCCATCATTTAAGTGAGGGATTTCCTAGGATTCAGCCGAACGCTCGACGGCAGCAATCCCACGATCTCCTCTCCGAATCGGCGATGGCTGGTGCCCAGTGCTGCGAGAATCCCCCGGAGTTGAGTTCTGCCTTCGGTGAAGGATCCGTCGTGGAGAGCCTCGGAGGTCTCAAGGCCTACACCGTTGGCTCCCCCAGTAGCAACGCCGCCGTCGTGCTGGTCTCTGATATCTTCGGTATGTCTTCGCCCCGTTCTCCCTCTCGTTTTCTCATTTATGAGAAATATTGATTATAAGATATGTCATATCGGTCGTGTGTGGAGCAAGATTTCATCATGTAGATGATTAGGATAAGATCAACTCATAGTCTCTGTCACTGTCAGTAAACTGATAGGTAGGCAAACGGATGATGGAGAGAAAGTTAACTCGCTGTACTGTTATACATATGTATGCTTATATAAGCCTTGTTTCTAGTGTTTTCATGTGTTTGCATCTGACAAAATATGTAGGATGCCTTCCCTAACAAATTTCATCTTTTTGCAGGGTATGAATCGCCAAACTTGAGGTATGTAGCAGAAAGTTGAGTTAATCTGCAAGTTAATTACTATAAAGAAGGATCTTGTTTCAGCTGTTTTGGTACCTTATCAGCAAAGGTGTCAAAACAAGGCTAACCGGCCAGGATGGGCCAAGCACGATTAATCACAGGCTGCTTACGACCTGGCTTGATTTTCACCATTAATTAGCATTTTGTTCCATTAATATACATAATTTTTCCCTCTTAGTTTTATGCCTGCAATGTTATAAATCCACAATCGACCTGTTTCTGATTTCCTTTTGTCAAATTTTCACCATTATAACTTAGAACCTTTGAAATCATCAGAATGACTTTCTATTTCATTCAATCTATGGAGTTTTCTGTAATAGTTAAGAGTCTTCACGATCAGGATGATTCAAAATGTGAACTGGTCTCTATGGACTTGAATAAGTGTACTATTTGGAAATGTTGCAGCCTGAGAGGCAATTTAGCATATTAGTGTGGGCAGTAATTTAGCAGGAAGCATGAAGTCTAAATGGACATTGTTTCTTGATCAGTATCCATTTCTGGTTCATCATTCATTATTGATAATGATTTGATGCTCTTGACGCAGATAAAAGGTTCTACCTTATTGATTACTGTTAATGCTCTAAGCTTCAAAATTTTAGTATGTTCAAGTTGACATACATCTACTTCTGTTTGAAGGAAACTAGCTGATAAAGTTGCAGCTGCTGGATTCTTGGTAGTTGTTCCTGATTTTTTCTATGGGGATCCATATGTACCAAATTCCGAGAAACCCTTAACGGCATGGTTGGAAGACCATTGGACAGTATGTTGCCACTTCTTCTGGCAAAGAAATAGCTGTAACTTTTATTTAGGAATGAGATGGGATCTATAATCTCTCCATTGAATATTTAGTTCGCATACAATTTTCATTCTTTTTTTGTGTTTGTAGCTCCATAGCCTTAAAGAACAGTGATTGCATGATAGAAGATGCATGCCATGCAATATTTGGTTATTGGACCAATGTCACAAATCCTTTTGGTTGGTCTGACCACTAACAAGTTTATATGAATTCTGCTGTTTATTGGTCTGTAGTTGTTACATGGTGTAATTTTTAACTGATTCAAGAGATTGATAGTCCATTTTATCATGCATTTTATGTGGAAGCAACTGTTCCTGAGTTAGATATTTTGTCCTTAAATTTCTTTAACACAATTGGTCATGGTCTCTCAATTTGTTAGCATACTTTTGATTTTGCTAAGGGTGCAATGTCCTGTCATTGTCTTGAGCACTTATAGTTAAAACATTCTAATTTCTTGAACATTTTTTCCCTTTCTGTGCGATAGCCTTTGATTTCACATCTACCATTCTTGTTTTTTTGGAAAGGTTATATCCAATTTTTTGGTACCTCATCTACTATTGTAATTAGATAGCTAATCTTTTATGTAGCTATACTCAACCTATACCTTGTGCAGGACAAAGGTTTTGAAGATGCAAAATCTGTAATTGAATATTTGAAAAGTAAAGGCATAACTTTAATTGGGGCTGCTGGATTTTGCTGGGGTGGTGTGTGCTTTTATCCCTTTTCTAATTATAGTCTCCATTGGCACAGTACCTTTTCTTATTTCCTATAAACAACGTTAGATAATTCTTTATTCTAGTAAATGGGATCGGCTAAATAGGTCATCCTATGCTATTAGACTCGATCCCCTATTATATTCTCATTTATATTTAATAAGAGTTTTACTTTGTTTTATCATTGTTAATCGAATTTTTGTTTGTCTCTCTCTCTCGTCCTTGATGTTTATAGATTCTTATTTCCTATAAATTCTTCAAAAATTCTAATGCAATTTTTTCCTGTCATTTTGTCAGGCAAAGTGGTCACTGAACTTGCAAAGACAGATTATGTCAATGCCGTGGTAATGCTACACCCATCATTTGTAAAACTTGATGATATAAATGGTACTTAACCTACTGCTCACAATTATTCTACTTGTTCCAGTTAGTCAATTTGTAATTGTATGAGACTGAAGCATCACCTGCATCATATATCACTGCTTGTATGGTTTTTTTACATGCAAGCAAACTTGACATGGAGTTAAAATTGAAATTGCCTGCAGAGATAAAACGCCCCACTTCAATACTAGCAGCTGAGAATGACAGCATCACTCCACCGGAATTAATAAAGCAATTTGAGGAAATCTTATCTACCAGAACTGAGGTATATTTCTTACGGATATTGATTATAAGTTTGAGTTTCATTTGCCTTTCTGCTTTACTTTATTGTTTGGATAGCCCACTTTAGAAATCAATTTGCATTTTCATTCCCTGAAACAAGTTCCCTTTCTCTGGAAACATGATGATGGATTTTCAAGTTTAACTCAAATGGTAAGTTCTGTTGATTTCATGGTGCAGTAACTCTTTGTCAACCAAGGTTTTTTATTCACTGTATTATAAGAATCAAGATTTTTTTTTTTTTATCTTTAGGTTTTAAAAAATCAAGTCAGGTGGATTTAAGTTAGGCGTTTAATATATAAACTAAATATCTTTCATTTGTAATCTAAATTTAAATGTGACGAGCCTGTTGGACAAGAAATAACTCGTATCACCTCTTCATGGGATTGTCTTCCCAGGTGGACAGTTTTGTGAAGATTTTTCCTGGTGTTGCTCATGGATGGACTGTTCGGTATGACACTGATGATGAAGCAGCAGTCGAAAAAGCTGAAGAAGCGCACAAGGATTTGTTGGATTGGCTTGAAAAATATCTTAAGTAGATGTTTGTTACGAACTCCTGGAAACACATATGAGACGTCCCTAAAATGATAATTTATACCTCGCGCTGTTGTTTAAAGCTTGCTTGTGTTGGTGCAGCAGTAATAAATAAAGAATTTATACACATTGTTGATCCCCTGACAAAATTTTGATGGACCTTATCAAATCATCCATCCAAATTCAGTTCTATACTAAGCTCAGCAACACACAGTGAGCGCACAGAGATCTGTTGCCTATCTCCTAGTCACGTCAGTCTCATCTATTTAAGGTCGATAATCTAGTTCTCCTTGCTCGAACAGTGTGCATGTCTGGTTCAGAATAAGCATATCGACAATGCAAAGTTAACTCGGAAGGAATTGATGCATTATTTAAACAAATCTGTTTACCAGTGAAACCTGCTTATGAGGAATAAAGAAAATGAGATAACAAAGAACCTAGAAATAATTAATTACCTAGTCAGTTTAGCACACAGCAGCCCGCAGCCAGTCCGCAGCCCGTAAGATTTGGATTGGATGATACAGTAACCGCTCAAACTACCTGCAACGTTTCAAAGTTACTCCCCCTCCCATCCTTTCCACTTTTCCAAGCCATGGCTTTCTCCTCCGATTCCTCCCCCTCCACCATCAACGTCCCGGCGCTACCTCCGCAGCAGCAGCAGCCGCCGCCTCTTCCTCCTCCTCCGCCATCTCATTGCTTCCCTCCATCCCACCACCACCTCACTCCTTCACTTGCATTTCCACGGAGCAGTCACGTGACTCTACCTCACTACAAGCGCCCCCACGGGCTCTCTCATTTCCAGCACTCCTCACCCGGCTCTTTCGCCGCCAGCACCCCTCCGCCGAAGCCCAAGGCGCCCCGCAGAAAGCCAGACCTCGCATCTGCCGCAGGCGCCGCCACCCCGCCATGCACCGAGTGCGGGAAGCGCTTCTCGTCCTGGAAGGCCCTCTTCGGCCACATGCGCTGCCACCCGGAGCGGCAGTGGCGCGGCATCAACCCCCCGCCGCACCTCCGCCCCCCGCACCCACCAGACCAGTACTTCACTGCCGAGGAGCACGAGGTCGCCGCAAGTCTCCTCTTGCTCTCCCGCAGCCCTCCCGGAGGCGCCACGGATGAGTGTGGGAGCATTTGGCAGCGGACGTGCGGGGAGGGCAGTCGGCACCAGTGCAACGTCTGCTGCAGGGCCTTCTCCTCCGGCCAAGCGCTGGGAGCGCATAAGAGGTGTCACTCGGAGATGGATTGCCAAGAACTAGTGGACCCTTCTGTGGTCGGTCCCTCATCGAGGAGCTACATATTCGACCTCAACCTGCCGCCGCCTCCCGAAAGCTCCGACAACAATAACCCGGCCGACGTCTTGAACCTTAAATTAGGCATCTAACACCCTTAACAGGTGCTCTTCCCCTGGCCTCGTTCTTGTTGGTTCATTCAGTAACTTTAAAGGATAGACGTGACTTGTGTTTTTAATTCATGCCGCCGGAAGTGGGACACTTCTGAAGGTTGATTCTATTTAAAGATTCCTCTTCATTTAATATAATAATTATAAATTGTTGTGCAAAATGATCTACCCCGTCTGGTACTTGTTGCAGCAATATTCAATGAAAAAGGATATGTCAACCGGCTTGTCCATCCATACAGAAGAGTCTCAATGAATGAGTGACAAAAATAAAATAAATAAATAAATAAAATCAAAACTGTGACAACAAAACGCAAACTGTGATAAGGAGGAAAAAAAGGCTAATTGCCGCGTGCATGTCCACATTCATTAATGAAACTGATATGTAAGCTAGAGAGGATCACATAAAACATATAAAAGGTTCAACAACCCGGCACATAAGTGTGATACAGTTAAGTTTCATATTTTCCAACGCTAGAATAAAGATAATCCAAGTGGATCATTAATAATTTAATAATCCTCTTGCCTGCCACATCACAAAAGCCTTGAACGCGAAGCTACGATTACTGGGAAAAAATGTGTTCGTAAGCACGTAATCAAACTATTGAGTAGATCAAGGTGTTCAATACTGATCAAAAAGACTAGATACCTTGCTGGCAATGTTGCTAGAGAGCCAATCAAGTCCTTCGTACAAGCCCTCACCAGATGTCGCACAAGTGCTCTGTATATACCTGGGAACAGATGTGTCCAAAACCCAGTCAACAGAATTAAACGCATTGAAAAGTCCTAAGCAATCAATCATCAGCTAGGTACACATTGTAGATTTAACTCGTGCAATCAGATTCACTGGCAAATGCTGACCGGTTATTTCTTCGATGATGAGCATAAAGCATAGCATATATTGAAATAATACAGCAAAATTATACCAAAACTTTGCAAAAAAAAAAAAAAAAAATGTGCCCAAATAATGGCAATAATCAAGTGTTCAACACAACCCTGACGCAAGAATAAACACTTGAAATTAATATGCCTATGAAGCAGAAATGAAGCTTGCTAAACTTCTGAGTTAAGTACAAGGTCAGCCAAAAGGATAGTGAAAAAATAAATCAATATCAATATCCAAATATCAATGTAGCCAACTTCAGGAAGGTGAGAAAAATAACATTATGATACTTTGCATCATCAGGAAGGTGAGAATTGAACTAAAGAAACTGATGCTAAATCAAACAGACCATAAGATGAACTTCACAGGCCAGATGACATAAGCAGCAACTATTGATTCCAGATCCTTCTCATGGGTTTACACATATAAGAGAATGCAAGCCATATTAATTCTAGAGTAGATAAAATCAGATTATCCAACTAGATTTGATTGCGCTTTCTAGAGCATACTGCAGAATGAACATGAAAATTGATTTGCGTGTTGCTGTAAGCTGGGATGTGAATCAGCATACACCACTTCGAGATTACTGATCTTGAAAAGAATATCGTCTGTGCTAATTATCTGTCTTACATCAGTCTCTCTTATAAAAAGACAAGCAGAGGACGACTTATCCAACTACATATATTACGCAGAGGCCCACAAGGAGGTTATGAATCTGATGGGAGATGATATTTTTCGTCGTGCCTTCTCTAGCCACAATGTGGATCAATAATAACTAGAGAAAAAAGAGGACCAATAATCTGGGTTTCTATTCTAGGAGCAGATTCCAAAAGCAAATTTTTGAAAAGATTATAACCAACTTCTAATTAGGTTAACAATCTGGGTTTCTAGAAGAAGATTCCAAAAGTAAAACTTTGCAGAGACAATAACCAACTTCCAAACCTTGAACAGACAAAAGATGATCCTTGAAAAAAAAAAGAACAAAATATCATCTAGCATAAGTCATATCTAATGTGATTATGTAACCATCTAATAGAATGATCCTATTATTGCTCAACTAAACTCAATAACACAGAAAACCAGTATATGCTAATTGTTAAGTAAACAGACACTTATGCCATTTAACTGTGATAGCACAAAATCAAATTGTAAACAGATAGGGAAACAAGTATATATATCCTACCAATGGCGCTGACGGAGAGAATGAAGGCCAAGCTTATCGGTTATTTCAGCAGCATTCATTGCATTTGGAAGGTCTTGTTTGTTGGCGAACACAAGTAGCACAGCATCCCTTAACTCATCCTATCAGTTCGAGTTCACATAAAATTCAGATTTAGTTGCTAGTAAAGAAACTTGTGCAGGTTGTTAATAGTAAATAACACAATTCAAGAGTTTTCCACTTGATCTAAACAAACTCCAGAAAGAAATGTCAAGCAGACCATTCAGCATTTTCCCACAATAAGTTTTCTTAACTTACACTTAATTTACACCATAAATTCAAAACTTATTGAAAAAAACTTGTAGAGAAATACAAGAAAAGAAAATTGCAATGATATGAAACATCTTGTGGCCATGATGGGCAGATGTATGAAGAAATTGAATTTTGACCCTTTACCTCAACGAGTTAATAAAGAAATCTCAAGTTGTATCAGAAATGTCACCTCATTTAGCATCCTGTGGAGTTCATCCCTTGCCTCCACAACACGATCACGGTCATTGCTATCAACAACAAAAATAAGCCCCTGGGTGTTCTGAAAGTAATGCCTCCACAGAGGTCTGATCTGTTAATCACCAGAAACTAGGTGTTTAGAAAGAGGCAATCTAGATAATTATTAAAAGACTATTCGTAATGAGACAATCAAGCCAGTTTTGAACTTAATACTCATAGCATCTAGTGTGACATTTATTGAGATACCACTGCAGATGGTAGCAACTTTTTTTGTTTCATTACCCCAAGTAAACCTCAGAAAACTCTCGTTAAATAGTAGGCATCATAAGAACATTTTTTCCCAAAATAGCATTGTTCGGATAAGAAATGTCGGCTAACACAAATGAAGCAGTACCTTGTCCTGACCACCAACATCCCATACAGTGAAACTGATGTTCTTGTATTCAACAGTCTCCACATTGAATCCTGCATAAAGACCCATATCATTATCATATAGCATCTACATCCATACTGCTCCAAACATCATGAACCCTTCAAATAATTTCCTTTTTTCAAATATAAAAGTTAAATGCTGATGCAAGAAGTAACTAATTACCCCTGTATGGACTATCTGTTAGCACATTTTGAATTATTGTGATCATCACCAAAAACAATTATCAACAATTCAAATGAACCAATTGTAGAAGTGTTCCTTTCTAATAAAGGTCATATGTTTTTTAAAAAAACAAAGAAAATTAACTGGAAGTACAGCTATATCAAGTAATCCACCAGTATTTGGCTGACGCCCAAATTTAGAAACATTAAAATCAAATTGAACAACCTAAAAACATTTCTATGTTTTTAACTAATGTTCATCGTCTTGAGAGTTTTGTTCATATAATTGAAAAGATTGCCTTTAAGGAGAGACATGTCATACATTGGAGACATTTCCTAAGGTTTCAACTGTCAATATAATAAAAAACCCTTTCCTAATACCCCATTTCAACACAAGAAATACAAGTAAAATGATTGTGCATCTAACAACTCTTTCAACTTTGATTTTTTTAAAAATCAGCTACTATCATGGTATAAAAACTAATGGGAACAAATGCTTATGCATCAGAAATAAGAGCATGTCTTATAACACAAGAATAAACATCAACAGATAGGGACAATAAATCAATTTTCTTTTTATCTTTTTAACTTGTGCATGAAATGCAATTTTCATTTAGTTTGATATTTGTCAGGTTGCATGTAGGGAAACCTGGCACTGTAAATGGGTCATGTGAGATTGGGACAGCTGACAACTTGGTCAAAATTTGATATTGACCTAATTCATAACTACAACTCTTGCATCAATTAATCCATGGTCAGATTTGTATGCATGAACCAATCCCATGTGTCCGAACATTGGTTCCAAGTTATAGTACAGCAATTTTACATACATTTGGAGCCTCTTGAGTCCATAGTCTGTTTAGTAGTCCCTCGAGTGATGTTGCCGATGTATCAAACACAGACAGGCAGGTGAGACCTGAACCTGCATACTCTTGTATAAATACTGGCTTTCAATAGGGACAGTAACGAAAAGTAAAAAAAGAGCTGAGAGAAGTTCCTAGTGCCCGCAGGTGACAGTGAAAAGAGGTGCGAGGTCCACCAACTGAAGCTCCTTTTCCAGTGAACCAATCCTCCCCCTTTCTTCCTTCCTCCATCCTTCTCTTCCCTTTGAGTAAACACCATTTAAAACCTTTGAAATTTTTTTATAGATGTTATGTAATTGTTATAGGAAAGTGTCAATTCCATGAATACATCAGAATAATCTGATCTGTTGTTGCTATCACGTAATTGGAGATATTCTGAGCATAGATCAAAGAATCATAATAGGTAGCTCGTGTTCTATTCCTTATTCTTCTACTGATTTCCATGGCAGCACTTGAGATGTTTTAGTTATTCGAGACATAGATGCCATCATGACTACATGATAGACAATTGACTTTCACAAGTTACAACTACAAACTATCTCTGTAAAATACTAATCCAATACTTAAAAAATGCAGATCGCTACCAATATAACACCGATTAAAAAATTTAAAACATTAGGCAAAAGAGCACTCTTGTTCCCAAACAAATCTAACAACCATCACAGATAACTAATAGAGCGAACAAAGATGAATGATGCTCACCAATTGTTGGAATGGTGGTAACGATCTCTCCAAGCTTGAGCTTGTACAGGATGGTCGTCTTACCGGCAGCATCAAGCCCCACCATCAGGATCCTCATTTCCTTCTTTGCAAAGAGGCGGCTAAATAGCTTTGCGAAAGTGAGCCCCATCTTTCCCTCAGCTATCATGAACAAAACATAAAAATAAAAAAAAAAAAAAAAAAAAGCATAAGGTGATTAGATCTGCAACACAAGGATCGAAGATCCAACAACAAAGCTACAGATTCGAAGCAGAAAGCATGGCGTGAAATTTGAGCATGAAACAAAAAAAAAAAACATCGAGATCGAGACAAGGCGCTACGGAGAAATTAGATCTGCAAGGATCCGATGCCGATCCGAGCTTCAGCACGAAAAAAGAAGATCGATCTAAATTTTAAGACAATAAAAGAGATCGAGCGTCTCGTGATCCAAAACGACCGAGATCGAGGATAAAAAACGAGAGGATAAGAATTACCTAGGAATCAAGGATACGCGTAGGCCGGAGAAGACGGGTCGATTAGAAGAGTTGAGGACGAGAGAGGTTTCCGCTTCCTCTCTTCCGCTCTTCCGCTCTTCCGCTCTTCCGCTTGGAGAAAGGGAAAAAGCAAAAAATGGAATCGGCATAAATATTAAGCAGGAGAAACCGTTATAAAAGTGGTAAAATGTATCTGTCCGAAATAGCAGCGTTATCACGTACCGGCTTGTCCGAAAATATGCATATGTGATACAACGATTTAAAACGTTACATATTTATAATAATTCTATAATCTTTATATACTCGAAGAATATCCTCGGATATACGCTTCTGAACTCACCCAATCTACAAAACCCTACCCAGATCTCTGCACCTTCATATTGCAGGCTTCTAATTCTCTACACTACTCACTTCTCTTCTATCACAAAGCTCCAGTTTTAGCCTATTTTATCCTCTCTTTTTTTTTTTGTCGGTTTAACGGAACCTAGATCGCGACGGACTATTAGCTGCTGCTGCTGCTGCGGCTGCTCCCTACTGAGAACAAAGGTCAGATCATAGCTTTGTTATTCAGCTTATTTTTTGTTTAATCAAGTAGGGGAAACTGTAAGTTTTACTGCATTTTGACAAGAAGCTACATTAATATTCAAAATCTTCTTTTCCATCTACTTTGTGCCGTAAAAATTTTTTCTTGACCTGAGCCATAAGGTGCGATTTGTGGGCATCTTGTGAGAAAGAAGAGAGCTTGTCTGTTTAGTTATTTATGGGAAGGTTCTTTGAAGGATCGAATAAAGCTTCAATCTTTTTACAGCTTGTTTGGAAGGGGATGGAATTGAATTCCTTCCTTAATTGTAATTCAATTCCACCCTTTGTAACAAATTTTCAGTAAAGAATTAGTAAGGAATTGGAATTCAATTCCATTCAAACCCCTCAAAGTAAATCACACCTCTTTATGTCTGAATTGCGAACAGCCTGTTTGAAACCCATGGAATTGAATTCCTTCAATAATTGGAATTCAATTCCATGGTTTGGTATAATTTTTCAATAAGGAATTAGTAGGGAATTAGAATTCAATTCCCTACTAACCCCTCAAACCAATTTAGACCTCTTTTGGTCTGAATTGGGAAGAGAATTGGAATTCAATTTCCTTAGACAATTAAAATGGTCACTTTGCCCTTCTTTTTCTCTCGTACCTTCTGTTAAGTTTTATAGAAGAAGGGTAAAATGGTAAACTTACAAGAATTCAATTCAATTCTGTTATTTACTAACTCATTCCAAATCAAAGAATTCAATTCTATTATTTATTAACTCATTCCAAATCAAGGAATTCAATTTAATTCACGATGGAATTCAATTCCTAATGGAATTCAATTCAATTCCATCACTTAAAATCTTTCCAAACGGGGTGGAAGGGAATTGAAAGTTGAAATTATAAATAGCCCTCCATGTAAATATTAAGTTTTATTGATGAAAGACGAAATAGTAAAAACATAATAATTGAATTCAATTCTGATAGATTTCAAATCAAGAAATTCAATTCAATTATTATTACTAACTCATGTCAAACATAAGAATGAAATTCAATTCAATTCTATTATCTACTAACTCATTCCAAACATAAGAATGGAATTCAATTCAATTCCATTACTTAAAAACTTTCCAAACAGGTATTAAGGATTTCGTTGTTCAGCAAAGAAAAACAGTTCTAGCTTGGCATGAGGACTATGAGATGCTTAAAACTTTGGCATCCATTAAAACTTTTTGATTAGTAGCCTGTTACTTGCTGATTCTGTAGAAATTAATGTGTTCTAGTAGCAGGACTTGGTGCCTGAAATTTTTGTGACTTTAGTTGTAGACAATATGTTGATTGTTAATCTCCTCTAGTGGATACATGTCTATAAAAATTTATATGACATTTCGTTTTGCTACACGTGGGATGCATTTTCTTCGAGAATTGTTGAGGATCCAACCAATGGGTGTTGCTCTACTTACATTCTGTGGCTGTAACATATGATAAGTACTTTCTAATTCATTTGAATAGATATAACCTCTTCCACCTTGTGTGTGTCAGTTTTCTGATGTAAATACCAATATAATGCATATACTAGGACCTCAATAATAATTCTTTGTTGTCTCACAGGAAAGTATTGCGTGATCAATTTCTTTTTGATCTTTATGCTGAGACCCAATTTGTATTTGCAGGTTTTTCTGGTTTGAAAGAGTCTGCTTCCTTTCACAGGAAGTACAGACTTCCATGGCGCATTTTACCATAGCCCATTGCAACATGAATTCTTTTCTAACAGCCAAAAGCTTTGTTAGAAATACTGGTTCATGTTCTTCCATCTGCCACAGCTCTGTTCCGTTCCAAACCAACAGATGTTCCAAAGGGTTCCTTAGATCATGTAAGGGTAGGCATCATAATCAATCAATTGTACGAGCTACTGCTGCCCCCATGAGGCAAGAACTTGAGAAGAGAACATTGTCTGGGTCACTTCATAGTGATTCATTCTCCAAACCCAAAAAGGTTATGATTATTGGTGGTGATGGTTATTGTGGTTGGGCAACTGCCCTGCACCTCTCGAATAAGGGCTATGAGGTTGCTATAGTTGATAATCTTGTACGTCGCCTATTTGATCACCAGCTTGGTATTGACTCCCTTACACCAATCTCTTCCATCCAGAATCGTATTCGACGATGGAAATCAATTACGGACAAAAACATCCAGCTCTATATTGGTGATATATGTGACTTTGAGTTCCTTGCTGAAGCTTTTAAAGCTTTTGAGCCTGAATCTGTTGTTCACTTTGGTGAGCAAAGATCTGCACCTTATTCTATGATTGACCGGCCGAGAGCTGTGTATACACAACATAACAATGTGATTGGAATTCTTAATGTTCTCTTTGCTATCAAGGAATTTATCCAAGAGTGTCACCTGGTAAAGCTTGGGACGATGGGAGAGTATGGAACTCCTAATATTGATATTGAGGAAGGCTATATTACCATAGCTCACAATGGAAGAAACTGATACATTACCTTATCCCAAGCAAGCAAGCTCTTTTAACCATTTAAGCAAGGTGCATGATTCTCATAATATTGCTTTTACTTGCAAGGCCTGGGGGATCCGAGCTACAGATTTGAACCAGGGTATCGTTTATGGAGTTCTGACAGATGAAACTGAGATGCATGAAGAGCTGTACAACATATTCGATTATGATGGGGTGTTTGGGATAGCACTTAATCGCTTCTGTGTGCAAGCAGCCGTGGGACACCCTCTTACTGTATATGGCAAGGGTGGTCAGGTCAGATGACATATCTCTAACATTCCAAGTCATAACATAGTTCTTTGTTGTCTTGTCCATTTGAATATCAATTTGCAGACACGAGGATATCTGGATATTAGGGATACAGTGCAGTGTGTTGAGTTGGCGATTGCAAATCCAGCCAAACAAGGTGAGTTTCGAGTGTTTAACCAGTTCACAGAACAATTCTCTGTCAACGACCTTGCCAAGTTGGTTACGACAGCTGGAAAGAAGCTCCGACTGGATGTGCAGACGATTAGTGTGCCAAACCCGTGAGTGGAGGCAGAAGAACACTACTACAATGCCAAGCACACTAAGCTAATTGAGCTAGGCCTTCAACCGCACTTTCTTTCAGATTCACTTTTGGATTCATTGCTCAATTTTGCCATCAAATTTAAGGATCAAGTGGACACAGCTCAGATAATGCCCACTGTTTCATGGAAGAAGATTGGAGTGAAACCAGTTACAGTATGATAGCTAACTTGGCTAAAGAAAGATAATGTACCAATATACATGAGTCTATCCTTCAGAGGCAAACTAAGCAAAGGAACGATCTGTTGTCATCTTGCTGCAATACATTTCTCAGTTGTCCTGTTGCCTTGGATATTGCAAATTGTATCAAAGTTATAAAAAATTTGATAACTTGCCAAAACACATGATAGTTTGTTTGTTGATTCAAAAGGAATTTGATTGAGGTTATAACACAGCACACGCTCACACAGGAAATCCTTAGCACTCTATTTCACAGACACATCAACATTTGTGCATCCCTAGTGTGGACAATGCCACACTAACAAAGAATTGAAGGTTGTGATTGGGTTACATTATGCTATTTTAAAAATTATATATATATAGAAATTTTATCCTGCTCACACTGACGAGAATAAAATCTAGTGGTTTCTTCTTCTCTTTAAAACGCACGGGCAAATTTTCGCTCTCTCTCTTCCCTTTTCTTCATTCATGTTGTTGCTGTTCAACTCAAAACCAAAACCTTAAATCCTCTTCCCCTCCCATCCTGCTCATCTCTTCTCCCGCATCAGACCCTAGACTCAGGCAATCTTCTTCGACGATCAGCTCGCGTATTTGGAGTTAGGATTTTTCTCCAATCTGTACTGCTCATCTTCCTCTTATCTTTTTTCTACACATGTTTCTTAATGACACATTCCATGGAAGTTGGAAAGGTATGTTGAGTGTTTTTCCTTTATCCATCGGTGTTTTCTTTGACCCATCGGTGTTGCAAGATACACTTGAGTTGTTGATTTCGAACGAATATGATGGTACTAGTTCTAAAAAATGGGCACATAGGTGGTGATTTTTAAAAACCAGAACGGTTTGTAAAAAATTAAGTTTCTAGGTGCTGATTTTAACAAATATTCACATTGTAGCTGATTAGTGCTGATTTTTAGAAATCAGCTACAAAGTTGCGCTAGTTTGTAACAACCAGCTAAACGTTGTGCTGGTTTGTAAAAAATAGCTACAATGTTATGCTGGTTTTTACAAACTGGCACAATGTTGTATCTTATTTTCTTAATCATAGAAATATTATTTTTTGCATACATCCATTTGTTTATTTATCTTAGAAACAGTGTGTTATGTCACTTTAATGAGTTTTTTGGTCGTCCAACAATGAAAGGATAAAATGTGAGTCTGTTCATTTACTTGATCAACGCAAAACGATAATTAAACAATCTCTTTTTCACTGACTATGACTTTCTATCTGCACTGCTTCACTCACTAGCACTTCCCGGTCAAGTATCAAGTCAACATTGGCCTACTTGACTTTTGGTCAACCTTTGACCATCAATATTCCTAATGGACAATTGCACCATCAATCTTCATATGTTGTCAAACATCAATACTCAAATATTAAGACTAAGCTTAGTTAACTCAAACTTAGTCAAACTGGTCAAATTTGACCGAGGGACAATTGTACCAACAGTGGGATCTCATGGCAGGGTCCCTCCTAAGTTACAATCACTAGTTATGATCCTTTCGAAAATAAATGATGATTAGTATTGGCACAACAATGTAGTACTAAAAGTTCACATGAAATACATGGGATTGTCTACCTACAAAAGACAATATTGAGGTCAAGAATACATAGATCAAGTGTTTGCTAGCATATAGGTGAAACCAAAACCCTAAAATTATTTTCTGTGATAGTTTTTCCTTTGTTTATTTCCTAGCCTACTCTGATTATTCTTTATGATCACACTCTGTCTCACTTACTTGATCTCTCTGATTTTTCTCTCTCTAGCTCTCATTACTCTATTTTCGCATTAGCATTCATGACACTCGATATTTTTGATTTAGTCTAGACAATTATGTCTGATTTGTAGGTTGGTACTCGATCAACAATTCCTATGGATTCAATCTTTGTATAACTTGACAATACTTCCATGCACTTGTAGATCTACACATCACCAAGCTTGAACATCAATATCAGCATCACTAGTGAGAGTAATATTTAAACAACAATCATCAATTTCATAATCAGTATTCAGTTCTACATCAAGAAGCATGAACCATTCGTTAAAAAATCATATCCAATTAAGATAGAGTTAATAATGTTGGAGCAATCTAAGTACCCTAGGTTTTGATGTTTAGGCAAAGGTTTAAGTTAGGTTTATTGTTGTATATAATATGTATGTTGAGTGTGCATGATATTGGTACGGGAAAGTCCAAGTAGTTCATTGGCTGTATAAGTCCAAGCATGAAGGTTTGCCCACGTAAATCCAATTAAACTTGTCATGTAAAGTCCATGGAGCGCTGCTATGACATGATGAAGGAAGACTTTGCTTGACGACCTTAGTCCGGAGAAGGATGACGCATCCGAGGGACCGTGGACGACGAGACAACAAGGA
>JBAMIE010204714.1:0-10763 GCA_037177295.1 Kaempferia parviflora
CAAATAAATTCGTACATCTTATATTTGGACTGAACTACAGTCAAGTCAATACGTAGTAAAAAATAATTCGTTGCTTTACCGTCCCAGTATCCCTGTTAATTTATTTCTAAACCAATATGAAATAAATAATTATACATGACTACTAATCATTAATATAAATGGTCAAGATACGGAAAGGTATATGCTCAGACATGCTGAGTTTCAACTTCAAGACCGCATGTGTAGGACTGTAAATGAACCAAACGTTCGTAAACAAGCTTGGTGTTCGATTTAGTAAAAACTTATTTATGTTCATTCAATATACACAAGATCAATTAAATAAATAAACTTGAACAGCTCGTTAAACTAAACAAACAAGCTTGAACACATATGTGTTCAACTCGCTAATGTTCGTGAACGGCGTTCGTTAACGACATTCGTGAACCATGTTTATTAATAAAATTCTTATCAACATACTAAATAAATAAATAAATAAAATAAAATAAACAAATAAGTTTAAATTATTAGGCTCAATAACCAATCAAACAAACAAAAGTTTAAAACAATCAAACAAGCTTGAATTGCAAGCTCGATAACATCTTAACGAACCAAGCTCGAATCAAGCTCAAGCCAAGCTTGAATTGAGAGCTCGATAACATTTAAACGAACCAAGCTCAAGTCAACCTTCAAACAAGCTCAAGCTCATAAAAAATAAACCAAATCAAGTTTGAACAATCATTTCAAAGGTTTGGTTCATTTTAAATTCGGCTTGGCTCAGTTACCTTATTAAACAAGTTTGAATATCCCAAAGCTCAGTTTAACTCGGCTCATTTACAACCCTACTCATATGGCAACTTTCCAGATTTTAACCATCGTACTGTCCCGAGGAAACGAACTACAGTCAATACAGCTCTCACATAAATCCGTCTTTAATTTTTTAAATTTACTTGATAAGTAAAATATGAAATCAGACAGTCTATCACGTGATTAATCAGATTATAAAATCTCAATACATGATATTAAAAAAAATTAATTGCTAAACATATAAAGAGAAATTAAATTGGATAATGCTCGTGGCATTGTTGTGTATCAGTATTACCTCAAACTATTTTACTGATACGACAATTTACTAAAGGGTGTACTTATGTGTGCTACCTTTACTTTTTTCAGAAGTGCTTGATGGCCACAAATGCCTTAGGTTTGTACTATATGAGCCCTTTTGCACTCTTGAGCGTATCCATGTTTATTTTTATTTTTTTTTTGAATCACCTATAACCATTAAATATTTTTTTTTTTCAAAAAGAGTTTGACAATTCTAAAGGCCTTAAATTTGTGTCAAATGGGGCACGGTTGCACTTTTGGGATTTCTCAAAGTTTGTTCGTGTTCATCTTTCATGATTTTGAACCCTATAGGCAGTCGTGTGTTAAGTGTTAACAACCCTTGAATAAGATCACTAGGGGAGAGGGATGAATAATGCACATATATATATAATAGATGAGCAAACAAATACAAAAATATCACGAGAGGCATAGATGGCCACTAACCCACAATCCCCTAGTTGTTAATCCACAGCAGATGCCCACTAACTTTCTCCTATTCAATAAAACGATATAGATGGAGAAACCTATTAATGCAACATGTAGAATAAAACCATGATATACCATTGTTGAAAGTCCTTTGATTCATAGAATAAAACCTATTAATACAACATAATCATATCATTTCTAGGTTGAAAGTCCTTTGATTCATTGTTGTTCTATCGCTATAAGAGTACCTGGTTCAACAGGAGATTAAGCAGTACTTTCGGACATCAAAATACACGTCCAATTAAAAAAAGAGTAAAAAAAACTCTGATATACCTTTATGTGATAAAAGATGATTCGTTCGCCTTCAGCGCAATGTCAATCTGTCTCTGGGCTAATACGGACGAGGTAAATCATAGATGGCTGCTAGCTATTAGTGCAAGTGGTCAAAGCATAGGGAGGACAAGCTCGAACACGCTAAGTTTCAACCTTATGATATCATGTGACAACCTCTCATGACTTAACTACCGTCCCGCCCCGAGGAACTACCCTGATATACCTTTATGGTTTATCATGAATTTGCTGCAGACCAACAGTTGTACTCATCCATTCTTATAATGAAGGAGCTTGAACTACGTTTGCCCCCTCCACCATATGCCTGCAATTTCCAATGCAAGGAAGGCATTTATATTGTAACATATACATTGGAAGGTGATCCAACAGTTAAATGTCATTGGTTGTCTCTTCTTACCTTAGCTATCTCTGAGGTATCAACGGTAGGGTCTGTAGTCCTCAAACACATTTTCAAGTTCCGCTGTTTCATGAACACTGCAGCTCCTATTGGCCTGAATGCAAGGCATACACAATTTGTTATCAGAATCAGCCAGAACTTTTTTGCATGTAGCTAGGGGAAATTAATCTTTAGTGGAAGCTCAGGTTTATTTGAATTTGATTTATTAGGGTTAAAACTGGCCTCAAATATCACAAAATTTGAGATAAAATAAAGCCACCACATGGAGACAAAGGAAGTTCCACTGTATCATAGAAAATTGTTTCTACTTTGTATTCATTCAGTATTCAAATTAAATACCTGTTGTCAGAAACTAGGTATGATGTTTATCAAAATGTAGGGATAAATACAATATTTTCACCTTAAACCGGCTTCTGCACTTCTTCTACTAAGCTCAATACATATTTCTTGGATTAGATCTTCATTTCCATCAGCCCGTACAGCCTAACATTAACAGGAAGAAACTTTTAACACTTCAAGAAAGGAGAGACATCTTGAAGTTTAGATTGAAGTTCACATGGCAGTAGTAGCATTCTGTTAATTGAGAATACTTGAGAAATGCTGTAAAAAAGATAAAGATCACAAATTCTTAGGTAGAAAGACACCTAGGCTATAGCAAGAATGCACTACTAACAAATAACATGCCACTTCAGTAAATATCCTGCATAAGAGACCAATAGTTGAGGTTATTCATTGAAGTGCTCTACAAAGAGGCAATTCTAAATAGTCTATCAAAATGAACAAGCTCAAAAGTGCCCTCTGATAATAGTCAACATATAGCAGTTATATTGCAAATTATATTCCATTCAAACAGTTAGTGAAATTAACATTAGTTTTTTGTTGTGACGTAACGCCAAGAACCAATTTCCCAGAGAAAAAAATCTCATAATTCAAATCTCAGGATGCCATTAATTAGAAAATAATGTAAAAAGAGCGGTTGAGATCCTATTAAAAAGTTCAACTATGATTCATATTATAGTAAACAAGTACCTAGTTTCTAAATAACTTAATCAAACTTGTACAAATTCTCTAAAGAACTTATTCCTCAAAAAATATTAAAACCACCAAACTTGATATAACTAAATCAAAATAAATCTTACAGCCTATAAAAATTAAAATATCCTGATTAAAAAATTTCAAATTTAATTTATTTAGTTGCATCATTCTCCCTCTTCCCTTTTCCAAAAGAGGCGACCGGCATCGCCTACTTCAGCTGCCAAGGAAGGAAGAAGTTGTCTTCACCACCAGTACCACCTTCCCACCTTCTAAAGGAGCTGACTGGCACTAGATTCCACAGACATAACCCCTTTCCTTTTGTTGAAATCAATTCGGAGGCAGCTCTTGTTGTCTCCCACAAAGATATCATCCGTGGGTCTGAAGTTCATCCATCCATGCTTCTGTAGATCATTGTTGCTTGATTGCCAGCAACACCAATTGCATCCATCATTGCTCCACCCTACCTATATCAACAATCAGAAACCTTCCTCCCTGATCAACTGGACATTGTCATCACTTGCAACCCACATTACTTGAAGAGTGCTCTATTAAAATATATTTTATTTTCAAAATCAAGGTCATCTTTAAATTTTTGAGCACTCTAATGCAGAAGAGACAGACTCTCCTATAATGGGTGATCTACATCTGGCTATTGTGTTCTTTAAGGAGGTAATTATATTTCTTGGAAAAGCAAAAGCAAATAATGGTTGCAAGTCAAAGTGTGGAATGTAAAATATAGGATCCTTACAGTAGCAACATACAAGTTCATTTGGGTAAGCATATGATGACCAAGTTAGGATACACCCTCTTCGAGTCTTGTATTCATGAGAGAACAAACATATAATCATTTGATTGTCACCATGGTTTAAAATTTCGAGTCGTATCGGAGTTTTGATCTATGATCGGAACAATTCGATTTCGGGTACCGTATCGTGCCAATACGGTTTTAGTATTTTTTTTTTAAATATAAAATTTATTAATATAAAAATTCTGCTGGTTCGTGCGACCCTTTCTCGGCAGCTGTGGGGGTCGTGTAGCCCCTCCGTTGATCTCTGCGCCATACCGATCAACACAGAACAAAATATTTCGCTCGTGCCGCTCGGTACAACATAAGATTTTAAACCATGATTGTCACTTCATCAAAAAGAAAGTACAATTTAATGAGGTGAACACTTTTTTATTAGTTCTAATAATCAGTTTGACAAAATTGTTAAGAGGGCCTAAAGTTGAATATATTTGTAAGTTGAATTTCTACAACATATTTGAATTAGCTTAAGGGGCGTCATAGACTCACCTAAAAAATATTTAAGATGTAGGAATGTAAATGTAAAGATTCATATTCTCAATATAGGTAGGTAAGTATAAATATAATTCCCCCTTGTAACAAGAGCAATTTACAAAGGGATGTATCAAACAAAACAATTTGGTATAAAGTTGTTCAAAGTCTATTCTGTTTGCTTCTCTACTATTAAGCGTCATTTAGAGCCTCGTGTTCAGAATCATCTTTAATTTTGGAGATATTTCCTAATTCCTTAGAAGCTTCTTCAATCAAGTTGTTATTGACTAATCAACTGAGGCAAATGTAGCTATAACCATCTTCCTCATGTTTGTGCAGATATAAAGGAACTACCAAAACAGCTACTGAGTATGCATAAAACTCCAAACTTCAATTCTTCAGAACATGTCAGCTTGACCAAAATTGGCAATTATCAGGTTAGCACATAGACAAGATTCCTTCGCAGGTAGCTAAAATGCAGATAGGAATGAATATGTCGGTAAGTATTTCATGCAAAATTCTTATAAACACAGTTTTTTTGTGTAATATATAAGGATTCCCAGTGTAATAATAACAAAGATCAATTGAGTTCTAACTTATGCTTCCAATATTTGAAAGAGGAAAAGGAAAATCCTTGTTCAAATGTATGCATTCGACAGTCCTTTTTTGCTTCTCATTCCGTGTGTGTTTATTAGCAACTAAGGAAAGGGATTAAAAGAGCTACACAGTATCAGATATGCATTTTTCTGTTGCATAGATCATATGATCTAGCTATGAAAAATAAAACTGATGCATTGGATAGAATAAGAAACTTATATGAGAAATTCATTGCAGTAGACTAACAGGAAGAAGATGTTACCAGGCACTCTCCATAAAATCCTCTTCCCAACTGAATCTTTAAAGCCTTTTCCAGCAACTTACTGGCTGCATCTTCACGTGACCGAGTATACAAATTTCCCTTGGCAATCAAATCAGCAGAATTAAGCTGTAGTAGCTGAGAAAAAAAAACAAATTATAAAGACATTAAAAGATAAAATATACATATAAGCTAATAAGAATTATCTTAACCTGCTGAAACACATACGGATTGGTGATACAATTCAGCTTTGCACGCTCATCCCTAAGTCCAATGTCGAATGCTTTGGTATCAGGCATCCTCCACTGGCAAAGAGCAGCATCTTCTATATAACTTAAGACTGATGCAACACGTTCTTCCTGTTCTTGATTCAATAAGTTTTCGGCATCATCCTGTTGCATTGTATTAAACCAGCGAATCTCTCTCAGAAGTACTGATGTTACAGTCAGTTCGACATTCTATATTTAAAGGGTCGAGTAGTTAAATGGAACAAATAACTAATGGAATTAAATGATTACGGGGAAAATTGAGCAAGTTTTGGTAAAGCTCGCTGAAAAATAACATGCAGGAGAGCAAACATGCGCTAACCTGAGAAGAGTTCCTCTCAGAGAACTTTTTGGAGAAGTAATCGTAAACAGAACGGGCGCTGCATTTCTCAGTGTCGATGTGAAGTTCCAGATTGTCGGGACGCTCTCTTTCATGTAAAGCCGTTCCCACAGAAATCTCCCGGTGATCAAAAGCTATAACTCTGAAATGATTGAACATTTTCCCATTGTAGATACAATTTCCATTAACAAAAAAGGAGTGATTACTAGGGACAGGGTAAAGAAACAATCTTTCTGTGAAGTCCCAGTACCTAGGAACGATATGCGACAGCTCTATCGCAAAGCGTTTGGGCCCGACGAAATCGAGGAGGTAACACGTCTCGAAAGCTCCAGCCTCGAAGTCTTCTACTCTATCAAAAAAAAAAAAGGATGAAAAGGAGGAAATGAGGGCAAAATCAGGCTTGCCCTGCACTGACAAGTTCCAAGGGTTGCCTACCTAAAAGGTTCGACAGAGGAGAAAGGCAGGACGAGGAAGTGTAGGCGAAGGCGCGAGTGAAATAAGTGGGCAAATAGGGCGGCGAAAGCACCGGAAAAAGATGGATAGTTGTAGAGGACGAGGTGGGATCGGATGGCGGCGGCCGAGGGTGATGAAGAGTCGCCAGCGGTTATAGAAGGTGGTCGGAGGGCATCCAATGCGGCTTGCGAACGAAAACATCGGTGAGGGGACGAGGGCGGTGGAACGCCTCGCTTCAGAAAGGCAAGAGATGATCGGAAAATCATCGGTTTACGACGAACGCACCGAAGCAAACTCTTCAAAAGGGGGCAGAAAAATATGCTCAGGCAGCTACATAAAATATAAATTTTTAGAAAAAATAATGTCAAATTAAAAATTGAAAATTTTGGGGGAAAATGTTAAAAAAATGACTATAAAAAATAAATTCGATTGGTATACCATAGTCTACAAAAATATTTTAAATTAATAACTTTAAAATTTTTACTAATAACAATTTTTTTAAGATTAAAAAATTCACACACACACATAAAATCAGTTACCTTAGCAGTCTCTTAGTGTTGGCCTCGTATATATTAAGGAAGACAAATACAGGTACATTTGACCGCTTCTATTTAATATATATAATAATAAGCACCAAAAAATAATATTAAAAATAAAAGGAAAAAACTTATAAGACTAGAAGTCTATATGCACTTAGAGAATCCACATTCGTTTAACGTTATAATACTCACCATCTTATAAAAAAAGATAGGATCCACATGTCACATACATAATGTATTAACACATTAATTTTCACACATTTATTTTAATATTAATACTCATTATTTGTGGGGTCTATATGCCACAAATATATAGCTGCAACAAGCTATGAAGCTAGCTGCTATAATTTTTTTTAATAAAATAATACAATTAAACGTGTTCAATATTTTGAATGCGTTCATTGTATCTGCATTATAACACACTGCATGCATTGGTTTTAATAAATGAAATACGTTATTCGAGTGTTATAATCTTGAATAACAGACTAGTGCAGCTGTTCTTGAGTGCACAGGTTCATTGAGAGCGCTTGAGGACTATAAAAAATTAGAAAAATTAGATACTTAAAACGTAGATTACTTTTTTTTTTAAGGTCTCTTTACTTACTTCTCTTTATAACTTTTAAACCAAGTATGGAAAAGCTTCACACAACTATTTTACTCGATTGAAACATAAATTACAGAAGCCCAATCTAATTGACTCAAATTCACTTTAATTGAGTCATATTTAGATCAGTTGACTCAACTAGTTTGATACAACTCGATCGACTATGATAGTAAATTTATCTATTAAACAAATATTTTTATAGAAAATATATAGTTGACTTCAACATGAACACAATGTATTGAATTAATATTTAAGGAGATAGATATTATAAAAGAACTAACAAATATATATAATCTTATTTATATTCTTTCAAATACTCAAGATATATCGATCAATTTTAGCTCCTATTCGATATCTTACCTTTTCGTGCGTGCATGTTGCTGAGAAGAAAGCGAATACTAGCAGTTGGAATGGCTACGTGATTCCAACTCCTAAACAGAGTCAACCATGCAGACCTATCTATATCTCACCTTTAATTCCTAATTCCCATCCTAAATCAAAGAAACAATATTTCAAATTTGATACGCCTCCGAAGTTTCCTCCACCCTCTTCCTCCTCCTATTTTCCTCTCCATTTTGGGCCCTTGCATCTCTCTTCACCATTGACGATAACGATTTACGTCTTTTGTCTTCCTCAGCATGATCATAAGAAGTTGACGACGCGCCTGACCGTTGACGACGACCTCAGCATGGAGAGACTTCAATCGTTCCCTCAAATAATTGGCCGCGAAATTGCACGCAAAGTCGATCGCAAACTTTCGTTAGGAAACCTCAAGCTCGACAAGTACGAGGAGAGTAAGGCGAAATTTCAGCACGACAAGGTCGAGTTGATAGAGGAGGAAGAAGGTGAAGAGGTTAAGGATGATGATGATGAGGAGGAGGAGGAGGAGGACGAGGGCGGCGGTGTCGCTTCCCTGTGCGCCGAAATTGATGATTTTATTGGCAGAGTTGTCGTCGGGGATACGCCGGAGGCGCCTTTGGTCTTCCCGCGATCAGCCGTCGAGAAGTTCCTTGACCTCGCGCAGGAGACGGTGGAGAAGCATGAGTCCGGCGAGTTCGGGATCTTGTCGTCCCTCGAGAATGGCGACCTCAGCCTTTTCAACATCATCGATCGCTTGGTCAAGCTGACGTCGGCAGCAGGGGATTTCACATCGGCGGCGGAAACAGAGTGCAAACGGGCCGGGGCGATGAGCCGCGTCGGCTGCGTCGTCCACAGGGCGATGTGCTTCCTCGAGGACGAGCTGTATATCCTCCTCGATCAAGATCCCAAATTCAAGGTCGTCGACCCGAAGATCGCCCGATCCAAGAGCAAGCGTCCGCCCTCCTTCGACCGCAACTCGGCCGACTCGGCGGAGCCCTCGCTGGAGCCCAACTCCTTCGACGTGGCGCCGGAGATGGTCGAGGAGCTGCGCCGCGTGGTGGGATCCATGTTCATCGCCGGGTACTCTACGGAGTGCTGCCAGGTGATCGCGGTGGCGCGCCGGAACGCCTTCGAAGCTGGCCTGTCGACCCTCGGCTACGAGAAGCTCAGCATCGACGACGTGGTGCGGCTGCCGTGGGACTCGCTAGAGAGAGAGATCGTCACGTGGATCCGAGTTTTCCGGCAATCCGTGGAAGTCGTGTTCCCCCGCGAGCGGGATCTCTGTTTCTCAATCCTCGCCGGCCAAGAACCAGTCGCCCAAACCATCTTCTACGACCTCGTCCGCGGCGCCACCATCCCGCTGCTCACCTTCGCGGAGGCCGTCTCCATGACCAAACGCTCCGCGGATAAGCTCTTCAAGGTGCTCGACATGTACGAGACTCTGCGCGACACGCTGCCGAAGATCCACGCGCTCTTGCGATCGTCGGAGGAACAGAGCAAGGCGGTGGAGCCGTCGTCGTCGGCGTTGGACTATCTCGAGACGGAGATAGCGTCGGTGCGCGCCCGCCTCGCGGAGGCGGCCGTGGCCATCTTCTCCGAGCTGGTGAATTCGATCGAGAACGACGCCGTGAAGGCGCCGGTGCCGGGCGGCGCCGTCCACCCGCTCACCCGGTACCTGATGAAATATCTCAAGTACGCGTGCGCGTACAGGGGAACGATGGAGAACATCTTCAGGGAGCAGAGGAATGGCGGCGGGGGAGACAACAACCAGTTCGCCGGCCAATTGATGGAGCTGCTGGAGATGCTGCACGCGAACCTGGAGGGGAAGTCGAGAATGTACAAGGACCCGGCGCTGAGCAGCATCTTCCTGATGAACAACGGCCGGTACATCATGCAGAAGATAAAGGGGTCGTCGGAGGTCCACCAGGTGCTGGGGGACGTGTGGAGCCGGAAGAGATCGACGGAGCTGCGGCAGTACCACAAGAACTACCAGCGGGAGACGTGGTCGAGGGTGCTGGGGTACCTCAAGGACGCGGGGCTGCAGGGGAAGGGGGGAGGCGGGGTGGCGAAACCGGCGCTGAAGGAGCGGTTCAAGAGCTTCAATTCCATGTTTGAGGAGATCCACAAGGCGCAGTGCCTGTGGGTGGTCAGCGACGAGCAGCTGCAGTCGGAGCTGAGGGTGTCGGTGTCGGCGGTGGTGGTGCCGGCGTACCGGTCGTTCCTTGGGAGGTTCGCGCAGTACCTGGACCCGGGGAGGCAGACGGAGAAGTACATCAAGTTCGGGCCGGAGGAGCTTGAGAATTACATTGACGAACTCTTCTCCGGCGACCCTTCCTCGTTGGTTAGCCGGAGGAAATAATGTTTATCAGGTGGATCGAAGCCAAACTTAAACTTGTGGTAACAAAGAAACACGGAATTTTTTTAATTCTCAGCAAATTCATTTTTTAAATACATTTTTTAGGTATAAAAAGTTCTTTAGAGATCAAAAAATTATATGACAAATAATAACAATCATTACAATTAAATGATTAATTATAGGTAATTAGGACAAAACATATATGATAATGAATTATTGATTATTATCACAAGAGCTCCTTCCCCACATAGATGTGTGTTCTTTCAGAATGGACAGTTGACTAGTATATGGTAATATTGCTATTATAATGTTTGGGGGTCAAATCCCGGCTATTAGCCAGTATCTACCCTCACCCATGTGATATTTAATTGCCAGGGCTAATAGTCACCCATGATTTATCTCTTCTATGTTCACATGGAACGGT
>JBAMIE010204743.1:0-10760 GCA_037177295.1 Kaempferia parviflora
GCATACCTCCGTCAGAAGTTGAAGACCCCTATTTATAAGGTGGACTTTCTTCTTTTCACGCCTCTCGAGGTACCTCCTACAAAAGGGTAAGCTTTTCTAACACTCTGATATCTTTCCCCCTCTGAGCATACTGTCTATGTGTCTTGTCAGACTTTAGAAGCTTCGGTCGTACAAAGAGGACACAACACATCCTCTTACGTCTGATCCTCTAACAATCGGTAAGCTAGACGACAACGGGGTAGATGGATTGAAAGGACAGAGAAGTTCTGACTATCCTTGCTGTCAGTATGCTTGGTCGATCGGTTGACCCTTTCGACCGGTCTGATTGGCCAGCTTACTGATTCCTCAGCTCGGCTCGAATGACCTGTTGGCTTAATTAGCTCGCTCGGCCAATCCACTTGGTTGAGATCTGGCCGATGGTTCGAATCAGTAGGTCAAACGACCAATCGACTCAGTTGACCTGCTTTGTCAGCTCGGTCGTTTGGCATATCAAATGGCTTGGATGACAGCTTGGTTGGTCAGTCAGCTCGATCGGCCTGATCGGTCCACTTGGTTGACCGACTTGCTCTATCTTGACTCGAGCGGCCACATCGACAGTTTTTCTAACTAGGGGTGGGCATCGGCCGGTTCGGTCCGGTTTTACTCTACTACGGTTCAGTTTTTTCGATTTCGGTTTTAAAAATTTCTAACCCAAAACTAAACTATTTTATTTCGGTTTGGTCCGATTTTTTATAATACGGTACAGTTTTTACGGTCGGTTATATACAGTTTTTATGCGACTATAAATATTAGTTTAGAGATAAAAAAAACTATCAATTTATTAAGATAGTTATGAATTTAAAATCAAAATGAAAACTAAAATATAAAAAAAAGTAATACTAAAATTTTGTTATCACGTAACAATAAGTAAATATATAAAGTGATTAGTAAGAAAATTAAAAATGATTAGTGCTTCATTTCACTTGCATGACCCAATATATATAAAAATTATATTTTAAGTATAATATGACCGGTTCAATTTTTTCGGAGCCAAAACCGAAAACTGAACCGAAAAACTAAAATTTAAAAAATTTAAACCAAAACTGACCGAAAATTAAAAAGATCAAATAAAAAAAATCAATTTTATTTGGTTCGATCAATTTTTTTCAATTTTAATCGAATTATACCCACACCTACTTCTAACTTTGACCGGACTCGGAGACCCCGCCCTATACAATCAGAATAACTATACGTTTTAAATTTTTAGGTGACTAGAAAAAACAAAAAGACATCATGAGACAACTTTCTTCGAAGCATTTAGACAGTCTTCTGGACTGCAATTTCACATATTGAATTAATTTATTTGCAAAATTTGACAATATTTTACATGTTCCATCGTATACAAAATTCAAGAGTCGGTAAATTAAGAACATATCGTAGGAGTTTATCTTCTAAGAACTGAGAATGTTTCCCTCTCTTCAGTAAATCAAGCGCGACATGTTTGATCTGGTACCATCAATTTCCCATAAGATCAAATGCCTGACATCCTCAAAAGTCCTTGAAGAGATAAAACGTACATGACGAGAGAACAAAAATGTACCGACCAGTTTACGATGATATTTATGCCCTATCCTAATCAAACATATCATGAAATTTGCAGTAGTATTCAGGAAACTAGTCTGTGGAACTACGGCTTCTTGAAAGAAAATTGATGCTTGGAAACTTCCATGAGGTTCGCGAAGAACTTGGTGCAGTACCGTCACGTTGTTCAGTAGTAGATCCATTTGGAACTTTAGGAGTGAGAGGAATATCAGGCTTAGAGTCTCTTTCTTTGGTAGTGTCAACAAAGCCCTGCAAATCCTACAAAATAATAATTTTAAATAAGTAAATAAAAAAAAGGTAATGATATTAGAGTCAGATATACTTTTGCAAATGATAGAAGAGCTATTGTCGTATACAGTGATCATTGATTCCATGGGAAATTAAGTGATTAATAGTTGATTAGCAGCTACATGTAGTTAGATTTAGATTCAGATTTCGATTTCATATAACACATAAGAGCATGCAATCCTTTAATCCTGAAGTTGGTACAACTGCTGATGAATGCGGAACCTGAGAAGCATCAAATTATCACCATGATATTTGTTGGAGCAACAAAACGAAGTTTATAGTAATATAGGAAAATGCTTACTCTGGGATTCCCAAGAGGTGTAAATGGTGAAGCAGATGAAGACGGTGATGGTGATTCTAAAGATGACGTTGATTCTGTCGAGAGTGGTGGTAAAGAGAGTGCCTGCTTTTGGGATAAGAAATGTTAGGGAGAAATCGACAATAGGAAATAATAGAACAAAAAAAAATGAGAAAAATAGAAAATACCCTCGTCACTACTGCAGTTCGTGGAAATTCAATTGCTCGTTTTGATGAGTCCTGAAAGACGAAGGGTGTGTTTGAAATATTTCATAAACATTGATGTTTGAACTGAATTGATTAGGCAGCATGTACACAATACAAACACCCTGGCAAATGCTCCGGATAATCCATGTCCACATCAAATTTTACACTGTGGAGAGAAATTTCTTAGGTATCTAAGAATTCTACTAAGCCTCCGCTTTGAGCTGATACTCAAATTCAACCACAAACTTAATAGCCTATCCACTTCCCAAACCCAACACAAAAGGAGCATAAACCTAAAAGGAATTCAGCCATTATTCTCTATACCAAACCTGCTTGGTGGCCACTTGAACCCAGTTTATACTATCTATACTGACAGGTATAAAATGCTTATGCATGACACTAGCAATACACAAATTAACGGTTGTTATAGGACATTTCCTATTTAAGGAGCCGAAGGATTGTGCTTATATATATCTCCCTGTTCATCAAATGTTCCCCGGTTCATATTATTATTGATATGTAAATGAACTTGCTTCAAACCAGTTGATAAGCCACCAAAAAATTATGAACTACAAAATGGGGAGAGATGTGAATATACAGAAACGTCAAGGCAAGTGAAAAGGAAATAGAAATAGAAAGGGGTACACTTCATCTAAGTTGTTGCCCATTGGTTTGATTAGCACTCCAATCACCTGTACTCAGCCAGGTCTATAGTTAATCTACTTTTCTAATATGGTATTGACCAACGAATTAAGAAAAATATCGACTTTTGAACCTTTAATAGTTATCCACCTTAAACAACAATCATTTGTCAGAAGAAAGATAATTTGTCTGAAAAATGAATTATTTGACAATATGTTGTTGAAAAAATCAGCTGGCTATCTATATACGAAGTCGAATTTAATATAGCAAATTGTTAAGGATGTCAAACTATAGAGTAACACAAAATAGTTGCACGCAAATGAAAATTGACAAATTTTGCTTGCCTGAATAAGTTCATTACTCCTGCGCTGCTCTAAGTTCCCCACAAACTGGCAAAGATGAGAGACTCCTCTTGATGTCAAATCCTAAAAAAACAATGTCTTATAACTGAACCAAACAACAATAGAATGAGATAGATGAAGTTCACAGATATTATTAATACCTGAGCTCCTTCAATTCGATCAAGCTTTGACCTCTGATGAAGAAAGAAGTCACATATTAATATGTGATCTTACTTTAGAGTATTTGCTTAATGTAAACTTAGCTTTACAAACGAAAATGTTAAGTAAACAGAAAGTACCAGAGTCTCGACGGCAGACTGCACAGATTCGATATCAGAAAAAACTAATCTTAAGTCTCCATGTAGTTCTGACACCTACATATCATTACAATATAGTCAGCATATTATCTGTCAAAACTTCTGAAAGATAACAAACTACAGAAATATAATGCCACACCTCAAACTTGGTTGCTTTGGCAAGCTCCTTGCACTCCTCCAAATTACTATCTACATGGTCAATCTTTGAAGACAGATGTCGCCTAGCAGCCTGCCAATCAGCAGTTTAAGTCAATAGCTAAAGTTATGCAAGAAATTTCCCATTGTTAGAAACATGGGTATCCAGCAAAATTTATCAAAAGATATGTTTGTTTTCAGATAGTAATGATTAGCTCAGTAATACTGAATCAGAACTCAAAGAAAGTCATTTCAAGAAACACGGTTTAATCAATGGGTTGACATCGAAAGAAAATTAAGGTTGATAGTTTTTACCAATTTCAAACTTGCATTTCAATACAAGAATATTAAGAGTGTATGATTATACAAGTTAGAAAAAGCCTTAGAGCATATACCGATACCCTAACAGTAGTTTATTTTTGTTGATCAAAACCTGAATCAACTTCAATCTCAAAATCACTACTTTGGGTTAAATAAATATGGGACCTTTAGCATGTTAAGGGAAAGAAAGTCATCCTCTGGATAAAGTATAGGGTACATCATTATTGCACCTCGCCATGAAGGATAATGTCCAAGCACACATTACACTGACGCATTGGTTAAAATGTTGGATACATCCTCTTTGCAGTATTTATAATAGGCACCATGCCAAAATGAAAAAAAAAAAAAAAAAGCAGTCTAGCATTTCAATAATATTTTTTAAAATAAATCAAGATAAATTTAAAAGGAAAAAAAAACATACAGAAACAGATGATGAAACAAGATCCATCTGTTTGCCAATGAGATTGCAAGTATCAGAGAATCCGCGCCGAGTAACAAACATGAGATCTGAAAGTTTCCATCCCTGGAGGTGTACATATTACCATTTAGTTTGCAAGGTTAAGAAAGAATATATTTGGGAACATACGTCAGATGGTAATAGAAAGGAATAGAATAAAGGGAGTAAAAAATAGAAAAGCATAGCCAAAATATCCTTATCCAATATTCATCTTATGAACCAGTTATTGGATTACCTTACTTTCCAGATCTAAAGCCAAATAAAAGTACAACAACAACAACCAAGCCTTATCCCACTAGGTGGGGTCGGCCCAAATAAAAGTACAATTAAATGAAATTTATGATCAAAATCTCTGAAATCATTCAACAACTTTAGCAGAAATAAACAAAAAAGTTAATTCACAAACCAACATCCCAGTGAAAAAATAAGCAGAGATATTCTTCCCAGTTCATTATTTAACTTTGGAATAAAAATCAGCCACACATTGTTTTAGATGGAGTTTTAGATCCCTACATACTCTTAAATCTGCATCTAATTTACTACATTTGCCACAATACAGTGACATAAACCTTAGTTTTTTTTCAATATACTCGTAATCATATACATCTAATTAACCGTTTTTCATAGTATTAATTAATATTATAGGACTCATGGGAACTTATACAGCTACTATACTGTTTGTATCACATAAATTTTACTAACTCATATGAGAGGTTGTCTAGAGATAGAGTTGCCAAGGTCATAAATAAAAATTGAGTACCGATGGAGAATAGCCATTCTAGTACAGCCTATAAAGAGTCAAAATCACTACTCACATACAAGATGTGCTTAATAATTCATTATATTAGTTGTGATACCAAATAAGCATAATTTTATAAACTTCAATTAAACATTAATATAAAATAAGAAAGAAAAGTTGAAAATATAAATCTTCAAGACGTTGAAATCAAGTGTGCCAACCAGAATCTTCTAGTTAAGTTTCTGATTTGAAAAAATTAACATTTTACTTCTGTTTAGTAGAAAAAGAAAATTAGTATTAGAAACTTCAAGTAAAAATTATCACAAACTAGTTGTGTAACCGAGCTTGGCTCGAGCTCGAGCTTTTTATGGATCTTGACTAATAGCGTTGTTATTCGTAATATTTAGATTAAATGTTCATCTAATAGATTATTACACTGATATCATTTTCTTACATTTAAGATGTTATGAGTAATATAAAATTATATAAATCACTATATTTTATTTAATGTATTTGAATAAAAAATTAAGAAATAAATTTATAATTAAATTTTACACAAGTTAGTAAATAAATTTATTCATAAATTGTTAATGAATGCTAACAAACCAAGCTCATTAGTCTTCAAGCTTATTTATTTTATATATGAACATAAATAAATTTTATCAAATCGAACACCAAGCCTGTTGATGAACGTCAGCCCTTCTCAAAACTAATCAAATAAAATGTTCATCTAGCCTTTGTCAATGTGCTATGAGCCTAACTAATGAGCATTAAGTCATACTATAGACAGAAACAATCATGAAATAAGCCATTTAACTTAGAATAGATAAACCAATCTGGCTAGTGTCCACAGAAAGCATATGAGTTCAACAGCCATGGCACCTGGTGACATAACCAACTCCTGTATGAAGACAGTGTGGTGTTGTGAAATCCACTCTTTCAACATGAAATTTATAAGCAAATAGAAATTCATGTAAGATAAAGTTCTATAAAGGCATCCTTGGAAAAGATAGCACTCCTACCAAATGAATGGAACTTATTGATGCCAAACTTTAGTTAAGCAATTTAATCCTTGGAGAGAAACAAAAAAGATTACCTTCCACCATATAAAGATATATCCAAGAGTTCCAACAACAATGACAGTTGTAACACCAAATCTTGCAGAACCTGCAATTTGCAAACATTTCATCTTTAAAATAACACAAAAATAAAGAGATAGTAACAATAACCATCTACAGTTACTGATAAATAGTGGAAGACTCTGATTATTACAGCCAATAGAATTCTGTCAAAGAATTGAAATTATCCATTTTCAACAGCCCCAACAAAATAATTAACATCAAGTGTTAGTTGATGACTCAACCAGAAGCTAAATCATGGATTAGCTGGTTCCTACATGTCAATTTGAATGTGAAGAGGCTTAGAACTTTATACCAAAATACGGTGAAATTAACAGAAAAGAACAAGCAAATGTCCTATATTAATATAATTAGGGAGGAAGTAATGAATACAGACAATAGAATGCTGTAAAAGAACTGAAATTATTGAATTTCAACAACACCAGCAAAAACAATTAACATTGTGTTAGTTAATGACTCAACCAGAACCTAGATCACGGATTAGCTTATTCCCACATGTCAATTTGAAAGTGAAGAGGTTTAGAACATTATACCAATGAATCTGGTGAAATTAACACAAAAGAACAGGCAAGAGTCCTATATCAACGTAATTAGGGAGTAAGTGAATATTATCAGGATAGATTTTTTTATCTGCATAAATCTTTGATCACTTTCATCTTATCTCTTTTTCCATGTGGTTGTGTATATAGAAAATTTTTGAAACTGATTCAGACCCATCTCTGAAACTAATATAAAGAAAAACAAAGATAAAAGAACACTGATGGATGAAGTAATGATGTTTGGTTCACTATCTTAAATGAATTTGTTAAGATCCTATTTGTTTACTCTTATCTATAAACTTATTCCATGACCATCATTGCTCATTTTCAAGTGGTGCAGTATCAGTGACTGTCATATTGGTAACGGTCCAGATGGCATTTCCAATTTAACAAATTCAAATTTCCTCACAAAAATTATTCCTTGTACTCTAATCATATAGAAGAAAATAGTTGAAGTTATAGCATCATGATTACATATCAATCTGACTAAGCAGATATAAGAGATCATATGGTTCAAACTTTAAAGTACCATAATTTCCATTTTTTATTATTGTATGTCTAGGAATGCTTGACATTACATGTTCATATGCTAGTTGGGTGCTTAAGCAAAAGATAGACTACACTTAAGACCAAGCTAACTAGGTGATTTTGACTTTATATTGGAGCAAAAGGTCAATTAGTAATAAATTGGATATTGTAACTACAAAGCATCAGATCATTCTTCAATCTGATTCAAAACCAATACACATACATGCTGTGTGTGTGTGTCAATCGTTACAATGTAAGCCATGTCTTAGCACCTTTGCACATAAACATGACAATGTGAGCAACAAGCAAATAGCAAAAAAGTAGAATGTTCTTTGCTGCACATTACAAATGTCAACAAAAAAAAACATTTACGAGAATTATGGAATGTCAAGAACCTGATCCTCCACTAGTAACAATTGTAACTGATCTTGAGGAAGCCAAGATTTGCAACTCCTCTCTAAGAGTATTGACCTGAAAACAGATATACGATAATAAAAATCATATTATCAACAGAATCATAAAACTCCGACTAAACCGACAAAAAACTGTTGCCAGAGACACCGGCAGAAACAGCATAATAAGAATCGGATGTATCATATCACCCAACATCTACAGGTTTAAACCTGAAAACAAACATCCAAACCAAATTGCCTTTTTGCCAATAAGGTTGGTTCATTTTTAGTTCAGAGAAGTTTGGTCTTAAAACTGGTGTTTTTAAAAAACAAGAACAATTTGAACCAATTGAGTTTGGTATGGTCTGAATTAAATGGGCAATCCCCTATTTGAATTTGTCAGGTGTTTAATCAGAAGGATAAGAGGAAAGAAGGATGCAATTAGGGGAGAAAAAGAAAAAGTCTGAGTAAAAGAAGAATCTGCCTTTTCATGTTCACTTAGAAGGATGAAAAAAAATGTAAAATAAAGTAACTGGACAGAGAATATTAGCAGATCATGTAACTAGTCAATATTTGATAACTGATTTTTGTACATTCTGTCTTTTGTTCATCCATTAGGGGGAAAAGAATTCAACTAGAAAGTATCCACCAGTTTTCTTTCACTGCCTCTTTACCATTAAGTGACAAAGGAAAATCAACCAACTTATTTCATTCATTCTCCTTCCTCTCTTTCTTCCTACAATTTTCTCTCAAAATAATGTTGAAGTGTTAGAAAATCCAATTTAATATTTGATCATAAACTTAGGGCGACATACATAACAAATCCCCAGTCATGATTATTCAAAGCTGCCCAGTTCTAATCAACAACTGTAAGTGTAGATCCCAGTAGCACAAGAATTTGACCGTGTAAAAGAAAGAATTTGTATCACCGCCCTCACTGAAGGGAAAAGAAACACACAAGTTGGATCCAAATACGACTCTCCAAAAGACTAGCTCATTAAGCATAAATCATAATCTAAACAAGGACTACAAGAACTGTTTGTCTTGAGGTACCCTTAGAAGTATTTGCTAATTAAAAGAGACTAAATAGAAGATATGATAATGAAATAGAGCCTTGCTTTTTCTTGGTTAGAATCAGAAATCATCACATGGTCTGATATTTCTAAATGATACTAAACTGCAACAGGCAGATCTTAAAATTGATCGATCCTAAAAAACTCTAACCGAGGATGCGCAACAAGCTCCACAGTATATCAATAGTGATTACCTTATTTTCCCTTCCTAAAAAGTCAACAGCGGCCTATGATTCATCCAATAGTAAGGGTTACATTATCAACTATCTAATTAAAAAGATAGCCTGACCTCTTTTTCTTTTTCTGTAGGTTAAAGATACAATATCATGATTGTATTTCCTTACATAATCTTTATAGTAGTTAAAAGTTCTTTACATATATAAGGCATTAGGTATGAGAGATTGACAATGATGCTGATGTGAAAATTTTCAAAGAAACTTATCTCCCTCCAGTCATGTTATCCTCTTTCTGGATATTTCATCCAACTAATTCCTCTCTAGTTTATCATGATTTTCCTTTTTCCTTGCTTTGATACTCCAATTTTGTAGTTTGTTTCATATTACATCAATTCAACCTTCTGCAGTTAAGAGCACAAGTGCCCACAATCAAATCGTCTTTAGTCTGCAACACCATTCCATTTCATGATCCATGATCATATTGCAGAAAACTTCCATGATATAGCTAAAGTTATAATTGTAAAAGCAACTAAACTATGTGTCAAGGGACAGGAACACACATCTTGCAATTTGATTGGTGATGTATACTGACTCAGTACGAGTTTTTAAAGCTTGCCCCAGTGATTTTGCATTGCAAATGGATGTCAAAAATATATTAACTACAGATTATGACAAAAAATACAATGGGGCTCATCAAGCCAGTAAAAAAGAAAGTTTTGGATCCCTTGACCAACAAGTGGCACCACTAACATTCCAAGTTAAGAAGCACTTGCCAAGGTGAATTTTGGCATGTTAAAATCTCTGGTGTATGACTATAAAAGGAATTCTTATTTTATTTGTAGCTTCCAAAGGATCAAAACCAGAAATATCACAATGTGACATCATGGTAGTAGACAAGTACCTCCACAATATAAAGAAATTCAATATAGATATCAGGACATGAAATGACATACTAACCAATGGAAATGGCATACTAACCTGCGCTAATAGGGAATCGGTTTGTGGTTTACTAGTCGATCGAGAGTTGTCTTTATCTTGTTGCAAGTGTCTTGTCACAATCTATAGGGAAAGAAACTACAGATAGTTAGAAAAGGACCAATAGTGGCAGATATTGGATAATTTGGTTTCGAGTAGAGTGTGTTTTTAGGTAATATACCTTGAAAGCACCAGAAAAGAGTTTTGTAACATCAGGAAATTGTCCATCCTTTGAAAGAACAGTTCCAATTATGCCTATAAGACAATAATTCAATTTACAATAAATAAACAAGGCATACTAATGGGTAAAAAAATTGATTACAAATAAAAAAAAATCATTTCACTCATCAGTTAAATTGAGAAAAGAGCTGCAAAGCTCTAGTTTACAACATCATACATGCTTGCTGGATACATGTATCACATAACATCAACAACCACAACCAAGCCTTTATTAAAAAAAAAATTAAAAAAAAAACTGAATAAGCAAAACACGCACAAAAAAAATTTCAAAAAATAAAGGCAGCATAGTAAGTAAACGTACTTCTAGTTTACAGGCTCTAAAATACACTGGGTAACAGAAAAGAGATACAACGAAGTAAACATGAATATGAGA
>JBAMIE010204761.1:0-10760 GCA_037177295.1 Kaempferia parviflora
AGCAAGCTTCTGTTTTGACTTCTTGTTCCTCAAACCACCGTGCGGGTCCTTCTCGTCTATCAGTGTACTATTCCGCAGCTTCTCGTCCCTCAGACACACCGAGCCCGTCGGCTTTCTTCCCGTGCCGTCCTTCTCATCCGCTACATCTTCCTCTCGACTTCTTGTGTTCTTAAGCTCTTGTACACTCAAACACAATGATCAGAAAATAACATGACTTAACTTATCTTAGTTGATCATATCACAACCACCACGGGGTACTTCCAGATACTACTCTGAACTTGTTTATAGGGATTACTGTAATGCACTTATGTGTTGTAGATTGAACAATGACTCGAGCTTTCAACTAACTATTTCAGGCTAGTGTATGTCACTTTCGTAGCAATGAGATAAATCAATGCCCTGGCTTTAGTAATGCAAGGAACATGCTGGTTATGAGGGTATTAATGCACCGACTAGGGATTAACCCCAGATATGTAAGGTGGTATTATATGATATGTTGGGTCAACTTCCCTAGCGAGAGAGTGATGCATGGGTTTTTATATACTAATAAGCATGCGCAAGGCGTGACTTGAGCATGAAGATTTCATGTGCCATAATGATGAATATAGTTGCAATTTGATTATCAAAATGGAAATAACAACTCACTTGACGATTCGACCTGAGCAGATAATCTCAGGCTACCTCTCGAGGGAGGAGTGAAACTGCACACGCATGAACCAATCGTTACGGTAATCTCTCTTCATCCAAGGACTAGTTGAGGCAGTGTGAGGCACTAGCAGGTTCCTTTGTAATCAGAACATGAGATAGCCGACCAGATGGTCATTAAGCATGAGAGGAAGCTCGCTTATAATTTGGCTAAGAAACCAAGAGTTTGGGACAGTCGACTGGATGATCGTTAAGCATGAGAGCAAGTTTGCTTATAGCTTGGCTAAGAAGCCAAGAGTCAGGGATGGTCAACTGAGGTCGTTAAGAGAGAGAGCAAGCTCACTTATAACTTGGCAAAGAAATCAAGAGTATAAGATAGTCGACCGGTCGATGCTGATCGAGAATTATCCCATGATGAGTGTATGCGTGCCTGTACAGTAGAAATGAGGCCAACCCCTGAAAAGAGCATTAGTGGTCTAATCCGAAGTAAGACTCCCAGCTTGGATCCTCCAACACATGTTAGATTATTACACTATATTGCACGAAAGAGTATTAAGGCTAGTAAATGAAGGCAAGAAAATCTTTCCTCTTTTATCGTATGCCTTTTTAGCTTCCCCATGTATATGTTCAATGGACCATCCTTCCCCTGGAAGAGATTCGCTTACTACTTTACTTAATCTAATTTCCTTTGTAATTTCTTCGTTCCCCGTGCCATGCTCTTCCTTAAAAAGGCCTCTTTGTTTCTCTTACCAGTTATCCCAAACTTGCTTCTACTCAATTCCTAGTGACCCTCCTTTGCACCAGAGGATCTATTATCATGGCCAACACTGCCTCTTAGCATTTGGATGGAACTCCTATTGCAACCCCAGAACTACCTTTGGGAGAACGCATAAAGAAACTTAAAGTGGATGCTTCATCACCCTGTGTACACAGACTGCATCTGGAAGTGGATGCCCAAGCGGCCTTGCTGGCCGAGATGCACAGGCTCTGTCAAACGCCCAAGTGGCCATGGCGGTCTAGACTATAGAGAACCAACGGCATCTGTTGCACGCCACTGAAACCTGCCTCCGGGTGGAAAGAGTGGTGAAGCACAAGGTCGCGACCAATCTGAAAGTTGAGAGTCTTCGACGGTGAGAGACTAGATTCTAGATGGTAAGGGTCACAAATCAAAAAGCTAGGGAGTTATCCGACTTGAACAAGCTGGTCACCCATCAACGCAAACGACTGGGTGAGCAAGAATCTCATATACAATATGTGCAAGCCCAGCTAAAGACATCTCGCGAGCACCAAGCATGGTTTCAAACCCAACTTAGGGAGGCTACTGTTGGAGAGGGAGCCAAGGGTGCTAAGGAGCCCACGTCTCAAACTAAGACCAAGCCTAACTTCTAACCCTATAGCATGGACTAGTGTTCGACGGGCCGGGTGTGGTTGGCCGGTTGCTTATCCTTTGATAAAATGGTTCAAGTTCAATTGGAGTTTTGATTTGTCATTTTGTTGGCTAGCTCCTTCGTATCCTTAGTTGCTATCCAATCTATGGTTGGCTCATGTCTCTTTGTACTACTATGTAATAAATGTTGGGAATGATGTAAGCAGAGATACGACCCTTAGACTCCCTAGGAGCTTATCATTGTTTAGTGACCTTTCACATCTCTGACGATTCTTTTTTCCTTCTTGATTATTGAGAATATCTTTTATGTAATCACAAGGCTACTTTTACTGCCCGACTACCTAGTTTTTTGGTAATACATCTTCTTCATTTATTGCTGCATATGCCTTCTCCTACCATAGCCATACTTCACTCAATGTGCGACCTTTTGTGTGTCAGGTTGTATCCCTCCTTTTTCGATTGATGGGCGTTCCTTTTCATGTAACCGCTGTGTTGCTAGCCATGCGACCATCCGACTTCTAGATAATATCTTTCCTTTATTTATTGCAAGGCGCGCCTCTTTACCTACTATGCCTTTATTCATAATACCTATAAAAGGCCTCCCAGGTTAGTTCATTGCTAAGCCTTCATGAAAGAATTCTCGTGCCCAAGATTGGCCAGAAGAGAATGCTACAGAGTACCTATCGCTTTGATGAGGATCCCATGAGAGAGACACAAGCAACCTGCTTCCTTGCACAACTTCGTCGCAATTCGCCACCAAACTGGAAAAAGGAAAACCACTGGACCTCGCTATGCTTAGATAGTGTAACCCTGCTTGCAATGAGTGGTTCTATTTTAGAGTGCTCTTGTAATCCCCCAGAAGATGAGGGAACGTGACATTGTAGCTATATCGGGATATGCCGACTGGCGAGAGGAACTAGAGGAGACTCGATCGATGTTTGGGTTGTCTTTGTCTTCGATGCCTCTTCCCTATCAGAAGCACTTTCTCTCCACTTCATTCAGGAGCGAGCAAGCCTACTCATTATAGGGGGTTAAGACGACCAAGCTCACTCATTAGGGGGGCTACTTCTGACTTTTCCCCTATACCCCCCTCTATTGCTTGGATGGGCTCATATGCATCACGAGCATCTTATCTTTGAGCAACCTACTTTTCTTGTCAAATGGTGAGCTATTCTGGGTTGCTCCGTCGGGATCCATTGCGTCGTCTACCATCCCAGCTCCAAGCTTCGGTCGGCTATGTTAGGGGCACTACCTTGACAAGATGATCCAAGTTCTCTAACAACGTGGATCTCTTAGAAAAGGCTCACCATCATGGAGAGAGTGCCCTGAACACACCGGGGTAACCATTTGTTCCTGGCTATCATGGTCCCTTTGTTCAATATACTCCCAGTTGTTATGGGAAACACTTGAGGTCACTTTTATCCATGCTTGTCTTTTTTGTCAAACAACGCTAAGCGGAAACTTGAGTTCCCACTTGTCCTATACTTTGTTTTTTCAATGCTTGCATGAATATATGGCTTTCGCTTAATTCGTCTTTTGTATCCAGTGTCATTCCCTTGTTATGTTTCAACTTTTTATCCGAACGCTAGCACCACATCCATTGCCCTCGATTGCGTAGCATTAAGATAACTATAATATAAAAAGTATGTGATAAAGTTTTATTGACAATGAAACTAATACCGGTACATGATGGCATTCACGTTCGATAAGGCTGAAGATAGTTTCCGCTCCAAGGATGACCCAATCGCTTGTCATTGGAATCTTGAAGATAATAGGATCCCAATGTCAACTTCTCAACAAATTTAAAGGGTCCACCCCACTGTGTGGCAAGCTTGGTAACATCTCCGACAAGCTTTATCATTTTCCATACCAAGTCCCCCACTTGGAAATAACGCAGAATGACTTGTCGGTCGTAGTTTTGTCGCATCCGTTGTCTATAGACTTCTAACAGGGCGGCCATCCTTTTCCTAATCTCGCTGGCGAGATCCAGCTCGAGGAGGCGCTAATCAACATTACCCTGATCGTACAGCACCCGTTTAGTTGATTCTTCTCCCACCTCGACCGAAACGACAACTTCATTACCATAAAACAAATGAAAAGATGTCAATCCCGTGCTCTCTTTAGGAGTAATACGATGTGCCCAAATAATGCTTGGGAGTTCTTCTACCTAATCACCTCCGACATGGTCTAGCTTAACTTTGAGCCCCCGTACGATATCTCTATTGGTAACCTCCGACGTGGTCTAGCTTAACTTTGAGCCCTCGTACGATATCTCTATTGGTAACCTCCGCCTGACTGTTACTCTGGGGGTAAGCTACTAAGGTAAATGCCTAGGTGATGTGAAGCCACGACACCACTCTTGAATCTTACGCCCTTAAAATTGTTAACCATTGATGTCCCCACAAGTGTATGGGAATATCGAAGTAATATAAAAGATTATCGTATCCACAGGTAGATGTGATTCTAAGCACTAGAAAGGGAACTCACGTAGAATAGCTAGATTGATCGTTATAAGTGTGTGACAATTGCTTAGCTACAAGTTATAGCAAAGGAAATAAAAGAGCAACGGAAGTAATTAATTGATAGAGATGTGGATCATTCATGTAGATATCCTTTAGATATAATTGAGAATGTGTCGGTAGAAGTTGGTGGGAGAGTCATCCACACCGACTTTGTTGTATTAGACATGGAGGAGGATCCAAAGATCCCTCTAATTTTTGGTATACCTTTCCTTGCTACTTTGGGAGCTTTAATTGTTGTCAAAAATCATTCTTTAACTTTGCAAATGGGTGAGGATAGGATTGTCTATGATCTTTTAAATTCTCTTAATCATGTCTTGATTTCTTCTTTAGTAGGTTCTCCGGTGATTAAAGGAGAACCACTTTACCATCATCATCCCGGGTGTCCTCCTGAAGAACCCCTAAATGTGGAGGATGGAGCACAAAGGACGCACTCAAAGAATGACAAATATGTGTGCTCACAAAGAGCCCGGATAAGAAAGGAGAATGAACAAAAGGCACTTGAGGGAGAAACGCTTCTATCAAGATCTTTGGGTCCTTAAATGGATTTAAGATTGTCAAGCTCAATGACCTTAAACAAAGCCCTTCTTGGGAGGCAACCCAAGCACTTTCTTTTTGTTAGTCTTTTATGTTCAATTGTGTTGTGTAAATAATATGTGTTGATTTTTGTTTTGTAGGAATTAGTGGAGGAAATTACAATCAAAGAGCTTTTTGAAGAAGTATTAAGGGAGGTAAAAGTCTTCCACGGCCGTGTGAGGCAAACTCTTTTTTCCTGGAAAAGACCATCCATGGCCGTGTGATACTCACACGGCCGTGTGATGTAAAAAACTCTATTTTTTCAGATTAGAACCTCCCACGACCGTGTGATCCTCATACGGTCGTGCGAATCAAAGATAGGAGGAACACAGATTTGAACCTCCCATGGGCGTGTGATATCACACGGCCGTGTGGATCGAACCGTGCGCCGACATATAAGAGGGGCGCACGGCCGTGTAATGGCTACACGTCCGTGAACCCTGGAGTTTCCTATCTAAGTGTTTTCCTCTCTCTTCCTTCTAGTTGCTTTCACTCCTTTTCTTCTTTAGATTTCTTTCCTCTTCTTCTAATCTTTTTTTTTTCTAGATTCTTATCTTCTTGAATCTAGATCTACTTTCATCTAGATTTAGATCTAGAGCATTCTATTTGCTTTAAAAAACATCTCATTGATCTTGATTGTGAAACTTACTCATGTCTCAAATTTTGAAAAGGTTAAGACGATCGGACCCAAAATCTTCGGGAGGATCGGATGGACAGGGAGGTGATCAAGAGAAAGAAAAGGGAAAAGAGATAGCAATACCATCTCCAAAAGAAAAGGGAAAGTAACTTCTATTTGAAGAAGGTATATTTGACAAGAGCAATATAATTTTCAAGAATGATAAACTAAGATATTGCTTTGATGTTGTTGCTTCACGCCATATTGTTTGTAGTAGATTTTTGGATATTCCTACCATGCAAATATTAAGAATTTATGATGATGTAGATTGGCTTATTAAGAATCTAGGGTTAACAAATGTTTTGTATGGTGATTTCCCAACTTATCCTAAGATTATTCTTGAATTTTTATCTTCCTTAGAATCTAACCTAGGAATGAGTAAGGACCCAATTATTACTATCAAGTTTAGACTTATGAATAATGATTATCATTGGAGTCTATACGAATTTAATAGTTGTTTTGATTTTCATTTGGGAGTATCTAATGATTACAACTACAATTTTAAAAGCAATACCTTTTGGCAAAAAATTACGGGACTAGCAGAAGAGTATGATTCCCACACGGTCTAAAGTATCAAATATTTAAAACTCTATTTTTAGATATATTTATCGAGTTCTTACTAAGACTATTTTTGGTCGATTAGAAAGTGATGAGGTAGTTAGAAAGGTAGAACTATATATGCTTTGGGCCATGATTTATAGAGTTTCATTTGATGTAGGATATCATTTTCTTCAAAACTTAATAAGATCAAAACAAAGCTAGCTTAGGTACTATTGTAATTGGTAGTATGATCAAATGTATTGCTATCAAGCTTAATATTGATTTGAGTGGGTTGGATTGTATTTTTGGCAGAACCAAAGTTGATTTAGATGCTTGCTTAGCTATTAAGATGATCAGAAAAGTTCAAACATGTTATAGTTTGATTAGGAAAAATGGACTTCCCATATCCTTACCAAATTCCTATCTTACTACTGTCTGTAATCAAACAAATTAGATTTTTCATGATTCAGCATCTAATGAGATTTTGGTTCCTTAAATGTTACACGAAGATTCATTGCCTTCTAGTTTTGATTTCTCTAGCTTTCATACCTCACTTGATACTATGCACAATTTGTAAAATTCTTCGCAACAGTTATTAGATGATCATTATTTACTTACAAGTGAGCTTCATAATGAGATTCAAAATCAAATTTCATGTACTAGGACATTCATGGATGAATTTTTTTCTTTTGTCCCTTCTTATTATGCTAATAGAAGTAAATGGAAAAAATTTATGGCTTCTATGGAAGGTACTATGGAAGGGGTTGATAATCTTTACAAATATCATGAATGTTTAGGACGTGAATTAATTCCCTAATTCTGAGAAAACTTGGCATAATAAACAACCTCATCCTTATTATCGAACGACTAATGTTGATGATCCGAATGATCAAATTCCTCCTTATTATCATTCTCCACCACTTCAATAATTTCATTGGGACAATGAAAATTTTAAGTCTGGGTGTGTTTAGGAGTTTAGGGTAGAATTTGTATTTGTTTTTCTTTTTGCATTGTTTTGTTGACATGCATGTAATTTTTTTTTTCTTTTTTAGAGATTATTGGCCATAGAATACTCATCTTTCATTCTTTTACTCGACTTGAACTTAAGTAAAACATCTAGCACGTTTATTGCTAGAATTATGCATTTGTTCATGGTAATGCTAGCATGTATAGTAGATGAATTTTCTCTATCTTGGATCATATGAAGTAAGCAATTGTTTTATATTGATTGTGCAGTTTTGTGCTTCTCTTAAGGATCTCTTTCACATTATGTCATGTTTGATAGTTGATAACCTTGAGAATAGTCATGATTCATTTAACTTGATTAGTACATGAAGTTCTCATGGTGATTCCTTAAATTTCATTTTGGTTACTAGATGTGGCTCAAGTCATTCAAAAACTCATTTTGGAAAAGTGAATCCCAACATTTGCATTTGGAAAAACCTAAGCTTATGTAAAAACAAAAAGGGTAGTGCTCAAAATGCTAAATAAAAGAGCACATAAAAAAAGAAGTGAAATACGGGATTAAAAATTTGTTGTCATGAATTGGAAAGATTGTATTTGCCCCATTGAGACCGAGTTAGGTTACTGGGGAAATGAATACATCATGTCTTTTGACTTCGCCTTTGAGACCTTGGGTTGATTAAGGAATATAAACCAAGCATGTGGCGTGTAAGTGACTATTGTTGAGAATGGATAGAAAAAGATGGGAAAATGATGACTTGACTAGGATTGAGAATTGAGACTTGAAAAACATTGACCACTTATGAACTAAGCACGGAGAACTTGAGTTTAGGCACTGACACTTCATCTTATGAAACATGCTTACGATTGTTATTGTTTGATAGAGTTAAATTTATTTACTTTGTATTATGATGCATTACACCATTGTATAATGTTAGTTGCAGGGTTTTGCTTAGGGACAAGCAAAAGTTTAAGTCTTTTTTCTTGGTTTCCACTAACTTTTGTCACAACTCAACGTTTAATCTAGTTACTCTACGTGAGCACACTTACTAGTGCTTAAAATCTCATTCTCTGTGGATACGATAATCTTTTATATTACTTTGATATTCCCATACAGTTGTGGGTGTATCATCTCCCCATCTTAATCTCCTTGAAATTGCTTTCCGGTGGCCAGAGACGGTTCATATTGAACTCTCAAATTTTAGCCTTTTGAAAATCTATACACTAAGAAGGAAAGAGCACCTCCCACAAAGGAGAAAGATAAGGAATGACTAAATAAATATTAAGTCCAAAAGAGCATGTATCTAGAGATGAATCACATCCAATAAAATTAATGCTAGGTACCTCTATAAGATTTTCCTAAAGATCTCTAGGAATACTCACATTGCATTGTGAAGAGATATCTTCAAGTTCCATACAAGATGATGTGATTTTTTCATTGTGGGCTAAAGAATCTTACTCTAACTTAGGTGATGGTGTCTCAAATGAAGGTAATTATTGGGACTCTTCCATAACTGTACAAGTCCCTACACTTTTTTTTTATCCACTGTACATTCAATTCTTGAAACTACTCCAATTTCTTGTGGATATTTCATAAAACAAGGTGATTCTTGGGATATTATTTCCACATCACAAGTCCTTATACATTTCTCAATAACATCAATATTTTCAGAAGCAGAAAAGAGTACACTAACATTAATGTCTTCAACATGTGAATCAATAGCATTATCAGAAGTTACATATTAAGCATACTCATCACAATCATCATCAGAAAATTCAATCTTATCATAGCAACATTTAATCCCATCCAACAATTTACGAGCCCTTTTAACATCAATACAATCACTATTAGAATACTTTGAAATATGACTTCCTTTAACATTGATAGCTTCATCCAAGAAATTGCAAGTTGCCACCACATCATTATAGTGTTTGTCAAACTTTTTAAAATTTTTATGTTGTACTAACCTTTGTGGAAAGGGGATGGGTGGAGTTTGTTGGATTGATTTCCCCTTCATATCAAGAGATTTATACTGTGTATGTAAAAGAGGTTCAAATTAATTAACTTGACTTGAACTTATCAACCATTGAGGAATGGTACAGATGCCATCAATTTCATTAATTGGAAATTAGAAGTGAGACTTTGTAATTCTCCATTGGTCTCCTCCTCAAATCCATACTCATCTCTCTTCTTAGATACATTGTAGTCATTTCCCAACTTGAAATTTATACCTTGTTTATTTGTTTGTTCTTCTGTAGGAGGGTCATGTTTAAACCATTTTGAAGTTAACTTCTCCAAGTCTACCTCCACTTCCTTGAACTTCTGATTTTGTGGCTTGTTCTTGACTTCCATTTAACCTTCAAGGCTCTTAAGTGGTTGCATCAATACTGGCTTAGCTTTTTCATATATACTCATAACATGCACTTCAGGACTTTTTGAGGGGGTCTCCATTCAACTCTTAGTTGACCATTCTTGGAGGTTCGATGTCACTTTGTCAATCAATGTATATGTTTCATCCAAAGTTTTGTTCATTAAAGAACCTCCAGCAGATGAATCTAATATAGATTTATTTAAGAATGAAAGCTCCAAGTAAAATATGTGCACAATCAACCATTTTTCTAAACCATGATGAGGACATTATTTTAACAAACTGTTGAATATGTTCCATGCTTCATATAGTTCCTCTCCATCTTCCTGAGCAAAGTTTGAGATTTTATCCGCATATATGTTATTCTGCTTGGAGGATAATAATGATTTAGAAAAAATTACTCCAATTGTTCCCAACTTGTAATTCTTTGAGGGTGGAGAGAATAAAATCATGCATTTGCTTTATCCTTGATACTAAATGGGAATGTCAACAACCGGACTGTATTTGATGAAACATCTTCTTGATTTACAATATTACAAAGCTCCAAAAATGTCTCAAGGTGTAGATAAGGATTTTCTGAATTTTCTTTTCCAAACTGGTGACCTTGTATCATAGTAAACAACATTGGGTCTAGTTGGAAACTTCTAGCTTTGATATGAGGTTGCACAATGGGAGATAAGAATTTTATAGAAATAGGTGCACTAAAATCCTTTAAAGGCCTGCTCATAATATCATAGCTAATGGTAGATTTTTTTTTTTAGCTTTTTGATAAAAAAAAACAAATATTAAAAAATTCAAATTGTAAGTAAGAAAATGCCAGAAAAATAAAATACAAAAATAAAAGAAGAAAAAATATGAACACAAAAGAAAAGAAAATATCTAGAGTAACACATATGCTAATCAACTAATGTTAATATAAACAGTCTCTGGTAACGACGCTAAAAACTTGACACACCCACAAGTATATGGGAATATCGAAGTAATATAAAAGATATCGTATCCATAAGGACTGTTGATTAAACACTAGTTGACTTTGCACAGCAAGTTATCTAGACAAACGAAAGGTTGTTCGAGTGCTAAAAGCT